>JABWIB010001044.1:1559-26158 GCA_016617825.1 Platyplectrum ornatum
AGACCCTGTGACCTACCCCAGATCTTCTCTCCATGAGATATCTGAATATAAGGAAAACTAGGAATAAATAAAACCCTGGAGACACTGGATGGGTGACAGATGAGGGGATTTTCTTAAAGTGCCATAACCCTAAATGACCCCAAACCCAGCAGCAAAAAGAACCCCCTCCTTATCATTACCTATACACAGAGGATATTATTACCAGTAGAACAGGCTAATAAGGCTTCATGTCTGAACGTGTAACCCCCGGCCGTCGCACCTCCTTCCTGGTAGAAATCTTCTCAGATCAGACGTCTATAAGATATCGGTCTAAAGAGAAGAAGAGAGAAAGGGTTCAACATATCATGTTAGCTGCCATTTACTCATGTATTGTCATCAGGGTAATTAGTCTCTCATTAAACTGAGGCCTTTCTCCATAATATCACCAATATAATAAAACATTGAGGATCATCATCATCATTACTATCTATACAGCAGAGACTCTTACCACTAGACTAGAAGTTATTTGGCTTCTGACTTTTAGTGAATTCCCCGTTAGATCCTCCTCATTATAGTCATTAGGTTTAGGTCCTAAAGAATGAAGAAGAGGAAAACATTGAGGGTCATTATCCTCATTCACTTACCATAATGAGAAATTCATTAATCAATGCTAAAAATAAGGGTGAGAAGTTTTGGCACTTTAAAAGAAACCCCGTCCGCCATACACCCCCAGCATCTCCTGTCACTATGCAGACAGACATTATATAGAAGAAAGATCGCCCTCTGGTGTCTCCCCTGGAAACTTCAGGAAAAGTCCCTTCTCTCCTGCCTCATACAGTCACTATGATTCACATATAGAAGGATATAATGTCCCCGGGGTTCAGGATGAGATTCTGATCTCCCGTCTCTCACATCCACCGGCTCTGGAGGGAGGAGGGAGATTTTTCATATTGTACCAGAATTGCTGTTGCGTCGTCAGGACTTCAATTATAAACTTAGCATAGTAGGAGATCCAAAATAGGTTGAACTTGATAGACTGATGTATTTTTTCAACCTCATCAACTATGTTACTACTGTATGTTATCATTTATTCAAACAAATATTTAATGGAAGTTATATTTTATATAAAGCCCTACTTTAGAACAAACTACCTTTAATTAGATATTATAAAAAGCTACAAACTAATAAATACATCATTTTAAATAACAACTTTAACTAAACTTTAACTATCAGTAAATAATGTAAATAATGATCTCCTTATTTATTGTTGATTTATTATACCTTTAGCAATTTAATATTCTGTGATAAGATGGTGTGGTGATTAATATTAATCAAGTACTAAGTTATGTAATTTACTTGATTAAAGTGCTTCAATATGCTTTCTATTTATTATTCTTTGTTATGAGTCTGTAACCACTTTTCTTGTCCTTCTGCTATGGGGTTCGTGGATTTTCTTCTAGAAAAGAAAATACATAACATGTGAAAGAAGTATTATACCTGTCATCCCATAATTACAGAATATATATTAACTATTGTTATGTCATATTCATGGTAATACCTTGGTCTGGAAGGTGAGGAAGCCATTGACTAAGAAGGGGATTCCATTAGCGATCTGCAGAACCTTCTTCTCCACCAGAACATA
The DNA here is from genome assembly GCA_016617825.1 of Platyplectrum ornatum. Classification (NCBI taxonomy): domain Eukaryota; kingdom Metazoa; phylum Chordata; class Amphibia; order Anura; family Limnodynastidae; genus Platyplectrum; species Platyplectrum ornatum. The sequence goes on from JABWIB010001044.1 coordinate 3,181, forward strand.
ATCTTTATTGCTTTGGGTTTTTTTCTTCACCATCTTTGAGGACAGGTCCGTTGTGCTGATGGAATCTGTAGCTAGCAGGACCTGAAATATAAACACGTTACATACACATATTCTATGCATAACATTAATGATGAGATGACAAGGCAGATACAATGGGATAATACACTGCTTTGTAAATTATCCATTTTCTTACAATTCTATGGTTATCTTTATAGCCTGTGGAATTACAGTTTGACACTTTATTTCATAAACAATATTTATATGCATGTATATAACACATATGGGCCTAAATTCACTAAGCGGAGAGTTTGCTGGNGAATTTGAAAGGTGGTGAAGTTNCCCATAGCAACCAATCAGATTCGAGCTCACATTCTCCAGTATGCAAAATGAAACTAAGAGCTTGAATCTGATTGGTTGCTATGGGCAACTTCACCACCTTTCAAATTCTCCAGCAAACTCTCCCCTTAGTGAATTTAGGCCATGATATAATAAACCTTTAAGAGGAAAGAGAGAGTTGCCTTGCCTGATTACGTGATGGAAGGTGCATTAGTTCAGGAAGTTTTCTTTCCTGGGGCGGGATGTGAAATCTTCTTGAGATTAAATATGAAGAGCATTAAGTGTATAATAAGGTTACATCAAAGGATATATTAAGTATTAAATCAAAAGTACACAGAAATTAAATGAAGGCAGTTCATTTGTAGTTACCTTATACAGCTTGAAAGTTTTAACTGCAATGCATAACAATCCATTCCTCTCTGACTGAAAGAGTGAGAGGTCAGTTATATATGGGGCATTAATGTAGGCCACCTTCCCGTCACCACATCCAAACCGTGCTTTAGCAAACCTTTCATTATGACTAAATTCTTAAATTCTGCTCTGTACACAATACACCTCTCGTTATGAGAGTCACCAAATAGATAGAGTTCTCCAGAACCCTAGACACATCAGCATTGCTGTCCGACACTTTATTAAACACTGATTTGAAGCTGAAGGCCCAAATAATGTCCACCCATTTGGCATCTATCTTCCCTAGATTTTTAGAGACCATTAACTTTTTTCTAAGGGGCCGATTCAATGTCTATTCGCATGTTATTTCCCCTATTTCTATTACCCAAGGAGACATGATTTCTATTCGCATGTTATTGCGTTTTTTTTTGGTCACGGCTCATTGATCTCTATAATGTAAATGATAATATGAATAATAAAATCTGTGTCTGGAAATATGGAATTGGGATCATCTCTGGCCAACATTTTTTGGAGCTCACAAACTTGCTTACAATAATCTCTTTTACTATGATACCTTACATGCATTAGTTCCTTTCTATTTTGTTATCAATAACAAAATAAATGAATAAATTAATAAGTAATGCTCTTTTGAAAAAAAAAAAATATCTGTGGAAGGAAGGCAGACCCAAAATGTTACTTTTACAAAAATCAAAAGAAAACAGAGGCATAGATCTCCATAATATATTGTTGATTATAATTTGGCAGTACAATTGCGGCATCTTAGGGACTGGTTTCATAACACTGAAACACTTGCAATACACCAGAGAAAGGATTTCTTGGAAGATGTTGATATCAGATACTTCCTGGAAATTTGATATATTTATGTCTGCTCAGTGTAACTTTCCCTTTTCTTGATTTTTGTGATTATTATGCTGGATGAACTGGGTCAAATGCAGTTGACTTTTGTTTTCAAAGATAAGAGACATTTACAAGAATAAAACAATATACATCATATAGTCATCTTAAGCATTACCTCAATGGGTAATGCTGTGGAAAATGTCACGGGTTCTGAGTTCAGACGTATGTTAGTACTTGGAGTAAGTAAATTGCATTGTAAGCAATACAATTTACATAACATCAAGAGGGGGTAGGTGCATACGGGAAGTACAATGGTAGGTGGGGTAACATGTAAAGTGTACAGTAAGGGCTTGGAGAAGCCATAATGTATATTGCTCTTCAAGCATTTAATAAACAGCTTTGCGGAGAAGAAAAGGTGAGGTTCGTACAAATGCAAATTCAGCTTTCGAGATTTTTCATCCAATTTCCAATAATCAGAGAATTGGAACGAATGAGAATTGTTCTAGTGTGTGGCCAACTTTACTTTCAAGTCTGGATCTGTATTATTTCCAGTGCTCTAATATATAGCCTGGTGGCATGAGAAAGGTATTGTTGGTAGGGGGGTCATGACACTGAGACATAGTTGTCTCTGAATTAGTGAGTAGGCTGTCAGGTGCAGAAAATACTGCAATGCTACAATTGGCTACTGTGTCTCCAGTCCCACCGGTACCAGTGGAATAAGTGTCCTCGCCAGTGTTCAGTACCAAGCGACTGGTTTTATCATCTCTCTCCATTCCTTTTTATCTTAACATCTTTCAGGGCCGGCTCAAGCTTATATCGAGTGGTGTAACAACACAACGTTGCGGGATTTGGGGGCACACGCATACCCATATCATACAAATATGATGTCAGTATTTCCGAATACAGTAGAAGAAGCATGAACATGAGAAGAGACCTGAAAAGGGAAAAAGTAAAATTAATCTTGGGGGAAGATATGAAAGATATAAAAATAAAACGCCAATAAAACGCCAATTAATTGCTAGGGAATGCTAGGGAACGGCAATTAAAAAAAAATATATATATCTATATATATCACCTAGAGCCGCAGCCAACCAGCACTGAAAAGAGGTTTGTATATGGGAAGAGAAAGTTAGAAAGTTTTTTTTCTGCTTGATGAAATATAATAGAAGAAGGATGGGACAAGAGAAGTTTATAAGTAATATTTAAGATAAAATTATTGTTGGGCGTGCGGAGGGAAGATATGAAAAATGTATTATTAGTACAAATAAATGCCTTGACAAATGGCTGAAATGACCAACTTGAAACCAACCTTATTGGGGATTGATACATAGGGGCAATTACACATACCCTAGGGATTTAGTTTAATTTAATTATTTGATTGGTTGATTAGCTTGAGAGGAAAGGTATATAAGAAAAGTGTAGCGTGGGAAAAGGGCGAGCAAGGTGACATTCTGGCTGAGTGCAACTGGCAAAGAGGGAGAACATCTGGAAAATTATGGCGCAGTACCGTGGACTACAAGAACCTGAGGTAGATCCTGCTCTATTGGTTCAGTTTAGCTGAGACTTAATGGGTGAGATGGCAGCGTTAAGGGAGATTGTCTGAGACCCCACGGACTGAGATGTGGTCCAGAGGTGTGGGAGGGGGGTGCTGGAGGCACCTAAGACTGTGAAGCAAGTGTGGAGAAGTGTGAGCCTATTCAGCTACCAATGGGACTTCCGGTATGTGCTGGTACCAGATGAGGTTCGGGAGCACGCCATACTACTCCAAACTGGGCCTTGACTTTTTCCTGGGATGACCACTGCCGCTTAACAACAACTGAATTGAAAGAGTTGGAGAACTGGAGGGATGCTAGCAGTGCATCATCCACAGAGGAGGACAACTCTGATTTATGTCTAGTACCTGAATCAGCAGATTAGTGGGGGAATACCTTTGAAGGCTTAATTTCAATTAATGGTTCAGATTCGGAGTCTGAATTTGGAAGCACTGTGCAGAAAACAGTATACCTCCTTGTTGGTCCAGTTTGGGTTCCTGAACTTGATGCAGAGCGTCCTGAGTCTGCCCTGATGACGGAGTCCGGGGTTATGTGAAATAACTGCTTTGAATAAAAGGACAAAATGCTGCATCCCATGGCATGGTCGGGATAGTTTGCTGTACGGACACAGACACCAAAGGCTACATGAGGTCATGAAAAGTTACCAGAGAAATGTTTAACGTGGACTTTGTTGTGTTACCCAAAATAGTATTTGAATAGTAGAATATATGTGCACATTATTGGAAGTGTAATAAATATTTATATGTCTTTTGTTTTGAATATTTGACACTGCACTTGGTAGCCCTCTGCTTGTTGTTGGTGGTGGTTACATTTTTCACTGTATTTCTTTTGCATTTTGTTGTACTATCAGATTTAATGTCTTCACCTGTAGTTTGTGGTTTCCAAATAAAAGACTATTAAAAAAAAAGAATATTTGGCACTGCAACCAGCCAAGTCAGAGTCGGGGGTTTCGAAAATGTTTATTTTTCGTAAACTTGTGTGTTCATTGGATATGGGCTAAATAATTAAATTATCTATCCTTTAGTTAGATTAGGTTGGGGTGGGCTTTGGCCCGGTTTACTGTTATCATTGTGGCAGCCCATCATGTCTCCTTGGGTAATCCTATTACATTACCATATAGTCACCCATTCTCCACCCTCCCCTCCCCCCTTGGTGTCACATATACGTTTGCATAAGCCGTTGAGTGACTGTAACTTTATAACTTAATAACTGATGTATTATTTCACACAGTACATGTAGTATATGTAGGTGTCATTTTCTATTCACATTAATGCGGAATGTGACTTCAGTTCCCAGTGTTCTCTCCGACCATCTGTTATGTAGCTTTTAACGTCTAGGAAAGAACGATTTAAACCAATAACAAAACAAATGATACTAAATTTCACTTCATACTTTATGTATTCCCCTGCCTTCTTAAAAAATATTTATCATTAATCCCAACCACATGTGATGTGCTGAAGCATCTATTTCCTAGAATATAATGCTTCTTCCATTTAAGCCTACCTTTACTTTTTATAACTCCTAAAAGCTAGTATTTAAAATATTAAAGAATATGTTACAGTTAAAGCACAGAAATAAGGTAATGTGGTAGATACAGAACTTGATCCTTTATTGAGATATGTTTTGAATCATTTGGCTTTTAGCTAGGTACGCACGGTAAGATAAATTGTGTCCAATCGAAAAAATTTTCAAGAGTGGGCAAAACCATGGTGAATTGCAGGGGAGGCAAATAGAATTAATTGCAATCAGTATTAGAGGTGAGAGATGATGTTTCCTAGCCCAAGTGTAATAACAGTGTAACAGTAACGCTGGTCAGTATCTGTGTGCAACATGCAACAATAAAGTATTCTCCCTGCATGCAAACACTGACATTCATTTTACCCCCCCCCCTGCAATTCAACATGGTTTTGCCCACACTTGAAAAATCTTTTGTTTAGATACAACTTATCTTAACGTGTGTACCTAGCTTTAAATATTTCACAGGACATGTGTAAGGAAATTCCAGTATTGAATCCTGTGATCTAATGTCAGGGTAAAATGCACTTACCAGTGGATGAACCCAAGATGGTGCAAACTCTGGAGTCCAATGACGATCTCGGCAGCGTAGAATCTGTTATTGAGATGTGAATACAGTTTGATATGTACATGGCAGTTGTAACTCACTTACAGGACAATTGTGAGGATTATGACAATCTGTAGGGAAGTATATTAATGGCAGCTCATGGATAGGACTTACCTTGCAGTGTTGATGTCGAGCGATCCTCTTCTATGCAGCAGGGCTTCGAGGTCTCATCTGCTGGCGAAGTCCATGGCGAAGCACAGGAAGTTCTATTAGAGAAAGCAGTCCATAGAGTGTCACATATTTTTTGTTTTATAGCAGTTTTTCCTTTGTGTATAAAACCACCAGACTCTCAGACTAATGAAATGTGGGTGCTATTCAGGCTGTGCTGGTCTTTATGACAGCTGAGTGGGGTGTGGGAGTACAATGTGTATGCTAGGTGGGAAGGATTGGGTATCTAAATAGTACAGTAACATTATTAAATAACATGTAATACATCTCATAATTACAGCATGAGGCGTCATGATACCTTGGTCTGGAAGGTGAGGAAGCCATGGACCAAGAAGGGGCACCCGACAGCGACCTCCAGCAGCTTCTTCTCCACCAGAATCTTCTCCTTGGCTCTTCTTGTCTGGTTTTCTTTCTTCACCATCTTGATTTCCTTCTCGCTGATTGAATCCGTGGCCAGCCAGACGTGACGTGACAGAATTACAATGTTTTACAAACCTGTGACGTTACAGTAAGAGCTCTGATGTTTTATAGCATATATTATATTTTATGTGTGCATGTGTATTACAGCTCAATATACAAGAGAGGTAAATAATATAAATGTCATTCCAGTTATAAAGTGGTTGAGAAAGTTTTCTTTGTTGAGGTAGGCTGAGGAAGTTCCTTGGGTGATTAAAGATTATTATTGGCATAAGTGTATAATAAGGTTACATGAGAGACGATAGTCATTAGTAAATCAAACACAGAAACAAAGCAAAAGTAGTCAGTTTATTTATAGATGATTTATCAGTTATTACTTTACACTTTACACCTATCCTTACAATATGTTTTAATATTTGTAATAAAGATTGATAGTGTTAGGTGTTACATAGTACAAGTCCATCAAAAATGTCTGCCAAAAATGAAGTGTCTTCTGATTGAATAGTGTTTGGTCAGCATGGCGACATCTCCCTTCAGGTACGTGCAGAAAGATTTTCATAAAAGGCTTACTGACCTCTGGGAATGGAAAAGTGGCAGCAAATCAGAATCAACCATTCTGTACTACCGTATGTAATAGGATAGAAAGAGCTAGAATCTGAATGGTGGCAACATCTCCACATTTTCATTCCCACAGTTTAGTAAATATAGGGTCTAGTGTCCAAAATGTGCAATAAAATGTATTGGTAGCATAAGCTCTTTACTCAGCCAATAAAGTTATACTGTCAGTGTCAGTGCTTGAAGTGGGTCGATATACACTGCTATGGTATACTGGCACTTGTTCCCCTTTAGGCTCTGTTTCTTGTTTAAGCCCTTTCCTTCTTCAGACCCACAATTTTGTGATAAATACTCCCTCCTCCTTCATACCCCCACTTATAAATACACACTTCAAGCCCTGGTCAGTGTGACATAAATATCATTAGGGCTCTGTCCCCATAGAGTAACAGTGGATTGGAGGGCTACTTCTCAATAATTATAAAATAATAAAAACATTCTATTGAAAAGTCCAAATACTGCCATATTGGGGATATTATTGATAAAAAATGTTTGGTTTGTACATAAGTTGGAATGGAGAAGTAAAATATAGGACAAAGGACATATCAGCAACTTGAGGATCATCAAGGAGTATCTGGACCTAATAATGATGGAATAACATATTTCTGTAGGTACGTAATTAAGTTATGATGACATTTTATCAATACACTTTCCAGGACCCATCTCCAGCATGGGTGGAAAAATGCGCAGTTACATGTTCAGAACCATACTGTACCTTAACTTCACTGCTATGTGAAAGGGAGTTTTACTGGAAAGAACTGTATAGACATTAAGCAGCCTGTCTCATACTGTGCAGTTTAATTTCTACATTAGGCCTAAATCCACAGATACAAAACTCTGGATTTGCATAAAAAGCACGGTTATGCACATTGTGAAATTACCTATGTTTATTATATCAGGATCAGCCATTATGGATTGAATCCAGACACAGTCACATTAGATAAATTATACAAGACACTTCTGAAAATCTTCTAACCAGGGGACAGTTACTTTTTTGCATGTCTAATGCCTGCACAGTAGGCGGGAATAGGCAACAGATTTGGCGGGTGGCCACAACATGTATGCAGGGATAGGCATGCTAATATGTTCAGCAGGGCAGTGGCTTCATTATTTAATGATCCTTGTGGACTGCTTTTTGCCTGCAGTCTGAACGCTAAACCCAGCACTTTCTAGCCTGGTCTTAGATCCATCTAAAATGAAGGGATTTATGGAAAAAGCCGGCTCCAAAACAAAATCTCCAATATAGTTACAAAGTGGTTGGTAATAAAACTAAATATTTTACTATATAAAAAATATTGATCAAGATTACATATACAGAAAAATGAAAAAATATAAATGACAAACACACTCATAAAAAATCTATAGTCCGGACCTTCGAGAATGAATGATTGTACGTACATTAAAAAAATGTCCCATAAATGGAAAAAATATTGAATAAATGAAAAATAAGAAAGTCAATGAAAATATTGAAAAACCAAAATATCCTCAATATTGATGAAATGGATCCAAACAATTATTATTTGTAGAAGCATATGATAAATGATGTTATCATTCAAAGAACAAGGACCGTGGCAACTCAAATATCATAAGGAAGAAAATATGTAAAAAAAACCTGTAATTCACCTGAATGAATGCAAACAGTGGTGATATTTCCTTTCCTTAGAGGAGCTGATACAGAGTTAACATTGGATGGTCCATACATTTGGGCCGGGAATGGAGGGACAGGTGCTGGCTTCTGTCCCCCTTAACAGTCGGTAATGGTGTTTCTCTTCGGCCGATGTGTCTTCAGTCTTCTTGCTCCTCATGTAGATGATGGAATCGTCTTCCAGGCGTCTCTTCTTCTTCGTCCTGTGATGGTGCTCAGGGCTGGTCTTCTTCTCCTCCGAATCCGTCTTCTCTCTTCCTTTGCGATTCCGGTTCTTCTTCTTTTCTTCCATCTTTTTCTTCTCCGACAACTGGTGCGTTTCCTCGCAATACAGCAAATTGATCAGAGAGAGCACAGGAGAGTCAGTCTAGACAGGAATCTGCCACCAACTGACACAGGGATTTCTATGGATGATGATTGGTGTAGGATATATCTACACAGCTTTTGAGGGGGACAGGGGCGCTTAATCATGGATACTCAGTTCAACTACTACTATCTCTATTGCTGCTACTAATATTATTATTATTATTATTATTATTATTAAAACTACAATTATTATTGATAATAATGTATATGTTACCGTTAAAGTGCAGAAATCAGTTAATGTGCACATTACCTAGGTACCGGGGCGGTCAGTTAAAGTGCAGAGAACTTTTTCCATTTCTCACATTACCTAGGCATTACCTGGCACCAGTTAAAGTGCAAAGAAAGCTGAGAGATGGAGTCAAACATCGATCGATCGAAAAGCTACGACGCGAAAAACTCATTACATAGGTAATGTACACTTTAATTGGTCACCTTAGTTAATGTGTACATAACATAGATAATCTGCACATTAACTGATTCTGCACTATAAGTGTAACACATATAATGTTATTGCTTATATTTGGTGCTGCTGCCATCTAGTGTAAAATGATGGCATAAAATGCATAAATGTAAAAAAAAATGCATTTGATGTAATTGATAAATATTGTTTATACTGGAATCGTAAAAACCAAGATAACAGTACATGAGACTTTTAAAAGATCATAATATGCCCTTCCGGAGAGATGTGCTCTATTATTTATATCAGTATTTAGTTTCTTCATAGTTATCCTAAAAATATACAGTATATATTCCATACTGAAATATACAGTATATATTCCATACTGAAAATCAAACAATTGAGCCACTGCTATTTGGTGTACATGCAGTCAATCAATGGGCTGACCAGGCAGCATTCCAGGATACACAGCTTTGTGATGCCCAAAACAAGATCATGGGAATCCTGCAGGATTGGAGCTTGGATATTTCAATGGAATTAATGTGTAACTGAATATGTTTTAACCTCAGGTATCAGGCCCTGTAATCTTTTCTAGGGCTGGTATTTGACAAGCACTGCTGAGTCTCAGATAATGTGGTTCCTAAGTGGAACTTTCTGAGGCACAACTAATGTGAGAAATGTGGGGCATGGGTCCAGGGCACTAATGGATGCCCTGTTATGCGGCTGTGATGGGTACCATTAGGCTCCTTAGTCAGACTCACCATTTATGAGAGAGAGAAAGAGAGAGAGTGAGAGAGAGTTTTTATTTCCACAATATTGAAAGTAGCACCACATCTATGATAGATGTCATACGTCATAACATTATTGATTAATTAACTTTTGGACATCTGAGGCATTCCGCTAATGATAATACTGATGCATATTCTGTTTGCTAGTTCATGTTCCTATTAATGAATGAATGTGTTAATATATATTTGTACGTGGTTTCCATGGAGGGTAAGTTTATGCTAAAAGTGTTACAACTATTTTGCAACCACACTGCTCATAGGGGACTTATTCCAGCTCCTTCAGTGTTCCACTAACGTGGCCATGGACTAATTAGTGATCAGACGTAACGTGCATTTACCACTAACCACCAATGACTTAAAATTTAGATTTTACAGCTAGAGAGTGTGATTGTGATTAATGACAATTACATATATTGTACAGTCTGAACATACTCACTATCTGATTCCTCACATTGTAGCTGTCAGCATAGGCATATGAGAGGCTGTATATATAGGTTCAGGCTAATGGTGCCTTACCAATGATCACCAATTATTTTTATTTATAGAATATAGATTCTAACAACATTTACAAATAGAAATCATTAGTGATGTCAATTCACCACTTGGTTTGCTACAAGTACACATTTCAAAGATATCACAATTGTGTGTGAGATGATATTTACATTATTATTTCTGTTGTTTTATTTTTACTATTTAATCATATGCAATCTTCTTTATACATATCATCTACCTATTTGGGACTAGGAGGCAATCTAGAGACTACAGTCTTCTTATATTTACCAGCAAGACGTTATTTATTATATTGTTGAATATATCTCTGCAGCCTCCTATAGCACTATAGCACTATTCTGGTGCAATGGTCTTGACATTGGATTTTTAACATGTGTGCAATGGTTGGAATTCTTTTGCTGTTCTGTACAAATTGATATTTATGGTTCAATTAAAGTCAGTAAGGACTTGGGTAATAGTGCAAGCATGTGAAATAATTTGCTATGTGAAATAAGTAGCAAGGCCAGGAGAGGGCAGTGTTATAATTGTATATAAATATCACCCTAATGATTCATATGTGAATATTGTGAAAGGAGTAAAAATACTTTCACATAACAAGAGGTATCTCATTTGGAAAATGGGATACTAGAACTTATAAATCATGTGGTCACCTTACTATATATGGATATGCTGAGATTGTCTGTGCCTCTGTGTCAGTAATAGGTTATGCTAATATGATTACCATTGAGCCCTATAGCTACAAGTCTATTGTCTACAAGGAATCCAAAATCCTTCTTCTTTGAAGACTCCTCCTAAGTTTACCGCATTTAATGTATAGACTGCATGCTTGGTATTGAAATTGAAAAAATGTGTTATTTAATTACCGGGAGGGCGGACGAGACCACTCTGCCGCCCTCCGCGGCAGTTTTAAAGCGGCGCGACGTCATCACGTCGCGACACAACGTCATCACGTCGCTTCAACGTGGGGGCGGCCCTAGGTCTGCCTAGGGCGCCCATAGACCTAGTGCTGGCCCTGGGAAGGACCCTACACTCCCATCATATTAAAAAAATATAAATGCACGCTTCTTCCAATTCATTTCTTCCTTATTCTTTTTAAGCCACATGGGTTTAAGCTTAATTCTTTTTCTTTTGTTTTCCATTGGACTGAACCTATGTATAATGTATATGTTTCCAACAACTTTTTAAAGATCTTTCCAAAACTGCATCTCAGTCTATGCACTTCCCAGCCTCCTTTAGTTTATGACAATTTTGATATTTAATATAACCTCAATATCATTGGTTATTACTAAACCAGTCCAGAATAGTCTGGTTTCTAGTTGATTCCTCTACCACTTGGGACATGAAACGTCATTTTAGAGTGTTTAGAATCACGTTGCCCCTAATGGTTTGTAGTTTGGGTGTGTGGGTGGCAACTGAATGGTACACAGGGTGTCCAGTAGTCTTACAATGATAAGAAACAGCTACATACTTGCCAAAAAGCTATTTATATGTCTAGAAATGGTTGAAAACATATATTTATTTCTCCAGGAAATGTTTATACCAATAAAGACGAAAAAATCAAAGTAGTTACAGTACAAGCAAAAGCAGGTCTATACAATACATCTGGACGTTTTCACAAAGTCCCCTATTAGCAAGTTCAATATATATATATATATATATATATATATATATATATATCTCTGTGTACTGATTAAAATGGAAAAAAAGAAGAACATACACAAGTGTGACGACCACAATCAAGTTCTACGGTATAAGTTTGAAAAAACTCATCTGCTTACTAGCTTACTTGTAATAGAGTTGTTAGGATGATGGTCTTCCGAAAAGCACCAAATGAAATATATTGATACAATGAGCATGGTCTCTCTCCTGTTTCATATAACAGTGTAAAACATTTCCTCACTGCCCAGTTGTATGTTATATACAGAGCTACAGTCCAGGAAGTTGTTCCAATAGCTAGAGAATGTATTGGGAAATTCTCTTTTCCACTTTAGCTCTAGCTGTGTTATTATCACATAGCTCAGACTGGTTCCAATACAGGTTCCAAATAATGTCCCTGGGAAATCTGACCTAAAACCTTGCAAAATGAAATTGGATAATACAGAAACCATAAAGACATCTAACATGTTTCATTAAAAAAATGATTGCTTATCCCCTTGCTTTGTAATGTTACATCAATTGTACTTTTGTATTGTTACTCTGAATCTTTGCTATAATCTCTGTATTGCACTGTAACCTTTCTTATGTGTGAATTGTGTTTTAAAAAAACATAAAAAAATTGATTAGTATAATGTAATGAGCATAGAAATAAAAATAATAATTACATTAGAGGAGACAGAAAAAAAATTCCCCATTATAAATGTTATACTTTGTAACAAATTACTGGTTATTAATAAAATACTGGAATTTAGCCACACACTAACACACAAAAATAAATAAAATTTTACACTAAAATTATAAACTAATAGGTGGCATAATACCCAGGTCATAAGGGAGGGACTTCAGATAACACTAATCTGGTCCTGATGGCTGTACCTATTATTTTGTATTTTATTATATATCAGTATTGTAATATATCTACTGCCAATATACTGGGCAGCACGGATGGCTCAGCGGTAGCACTGATGTCTCACTAGGGTTGTAAGTTCAAATCCCAGATAGGATCTTACCTTACCTGTTGAGTTTTTATGTTCTCCCTATGTCTGCATAGGTTTTCTCGGGGTACTCCGGTTTCCTCCCACACCCCAATTGTCCCTAGTGCATGTGTATGTGTTATTGCCCCTATGTATCAAATCCCCAATCTCTTTTAGAATGTAAGCTTGTGGGCAGGACCCATCTTCCCCACCCATTCTGTCTGTCTGTATTTCCCATTGTACAGTGCTGTGGACACTTCCTGGTGCCTAATAAATAAGCATTAATAATAATGTCATTACAATTTTCCTATTGGTTGTGGGGGCTTTGGTCCAGTGTTTAGGCGTATACAGGGGTATGCCATTATTAGTGTGTGACTAGATTCCAGTATTTTATTAATAACCAGTAATTTGTTACAAAGTATAACATTTATATTGGGGAATTTTTATTTTTAATATGTATTTTAATATGCCGTTACCATGACTTCTCCCACTTATTTCACTGAAATGCTATACATTTAGTGAAGGCCCCTTATGCGTTGTTTTATGTGCTCTTTTTATTTATGATGCTATATGTTGTGTCATTGAGCCCCTATGCTACTGCTCAATGCTGCATACGATACAGAGGCACAATATAAGTGACAGTGGGCAGACGGCTTGATTACATTACATCTTCAATCAAAACTACTGGACACATTGATTAATCCTAGACATTCTATGAACGTTGTCAACTATAATTAACCCAAGGACAGCAAAAGGATGGAGAAGGAGGATATTTATAGCATGAGATCCCTGAGGTTACGAAATTCAAGCATGAGGAATGTAGAACACGATTTTTTGCCAATTTATCTTGATTTATTTAAGTGCACACATTTTATATTTTACTTTCCATACATTTCCATTAAATACCACCATTACAATCTCATCAGAGTATTATAAGCCTATTTTTTTAAAAGGTAGGGCAAAATAAATCTAAATATCATATTTAGGGTTTTCCATGAATAGATTTTTTTCAAACCAGAGAAACATCAGTAAAAAGATTGAGCAAAATACAGTATTTAATGGCTTTATATAATTTCTGTTTGCAATAAATCTGATCGGGATCAGTGTGACCTCTCTGCAAACTGCAGAACATAAAAGTCTCTATTCTTTAAAAAAAATGTTTGGAATTGGAATCTTGGCATGCAGTCATGTGGATGGCAGATGAAGAACATGTTATAACGTTATCTTTCTCCATCCAAGCACTCATTCAGAACTACAAGACAGACAAGAAAAGATTATGTCCTAACTAAACCATTCTGTTTCTTCTGTTTTCTCATTAATTTATTATTATTTTTTATAGTTAAAGTCAGGGATTGAACTGGGGGTGTATACAGGGGTATGCCGTTGACCATGACGTCGCCCACTTATTTCATTGAAATGCTATAAATCTTCATTAACTGCTTAACTAATATATATATATATATATATATATATATATATATATATATATATATATATATATATATATATATATATATATATTTGTTGGTGTACTTTCCCTAAATTTACTTATGAAATTGCACTCATTGCATATTAGGCAACATTTATAGTGCTGAGACATATCTGTCCTGCTCGCGGCCGCACCTGACTACGCCATTACGGCCTGACTTTGTGTGAGCGCCACCCTGACTCCTCCCATGACCATCCCTGGCCCAGCCCCACCCTTTTGTTCGGTGATCAGGAAAAATTCAACTTTTTAGGACAGTACCACTTTTGGAGGTATGCTCATAGAACTGAATCCAAGGTCTATATTTACTAAACTGCTAGAATGGTTGATTGGTTGTTACTCCACTTTTCCATTTGCACAATTTAGTAAATATTAGCAGGCGGATCGCATGGATTGGGTCCATGCTCATGTAAAAAAAAAATCATAAATATAATGATAAAAGCAAAGCAGATGAGAAGTGAATTATGTAATAAATATATTATAAAACAAATGATAAAAGGACAATCATGAGAAAACAAGGATATCTCCATAAAAGTTCAAGTTCTCCACAGACATCAAAGACATGGATACCACAGATGTTCAGTCAATGATGTGTAAAGGTGTGGGTTGAATAAGTTCAGCTGTAGAACGTCTCTTATTTTCCATAATGTTTCTTTATTAGAATTTGGAATTCACACAAGCAGGAACAATACAGCCAAGTAACGACAAACACGAATATGGGTGAACACATGGCCATACAATATGGTCATAGTACATAGGTGCGGGCAGCAGACAAGTATAATAGGCAGAACTAATAATGGGCAGATGTATCAATATAATATTATGAAGTATAGAATCAGAGCTGCCACAAAAAAATAATGATCTTCTTCCAAACATTTCATTACATGTTTGGGATGCAAAATACAACAACAAACACAAATAAAACATGGCCTTACAGGTAATGACACTTACTATAAATNATATTAAACAAACCAAACAGTGTGGGGATGTTGCCCATAGCAACCAATCAGGTTCAAGCTCCCATCCTCCAGTATGTAAAATGAAACTGAGAAATTTCCAGTTTAATGTTAATGATACTCTTTCTTTCAAGTTAGAATGTAATTCAGTATGAGGCTGAGCTCTGTTTGATTTGATGGGATCATATAAAAATGGCACATAGGAAACTTAGTAACACTTAAGCTGGGAATACATTTGAGTGATAACTGTTTGCTACAATCAGGAGGTGTACCAATAAAATGAATTCACCACATAGCTGGTGCTAGGACCGATAATCGTATAATGCTGGAAGAAGACCCATGGCTGCAGGATAAAAAAAAGCTGCTACTCTCTGCTATATGGTATGGCCAGCTTTACTGCTGTAATGACAGTGTCTCTCTAAGTATTACACACAAGTTTGAGAGTGAGAGTTTGTCAGTTTGTATACAGCTTTGGCTGCACCACAATGGACATGGATCTGGGCCCTGTAGTTGCATAGGCCAACCGTGCTTCCAGAGATAATACAGCTGAACATTTACTATACAGAATCTCAGCTGAGTTACTGATATCCATTTGAATGTAATTTGCAGTGTAAATAAACCTTTTTTATTTTATATTAAATGTACTGCTAGCATATAATTGATGTTCACCACACATTTTTATGGGTTTTGTTATAATACATATTTTAATTATTTTACAAACCTTTTATTTTTTGCATTTTGAATTGCAACATAGTGTCTTGTTTTGTGCACATAGTGTGCACTTGTTTTGTTTGTCAACACTTAATGGACCAGCCCTATTGTTTGACATTACCATTCCATTTGAGTTGATTTGTTGATTTGTGTATATGTAAACCATATCAAGCATGATCTGTAGATTTGATCATAGTCCTAAACAAGAGCGTCCATAATACATCATTTATTAACATACCAATAACAATCAATAAGACATTTTCTAGGACTTCTCTAGAATTTGCATGGTTGATTTTCATATGTCATTAAATTTTGTATTTTATTGAGTGCTTTTGGTTCTTATACTTTTTAGTATATTAATGAGTTATTACCAGGGTTTAACTGACCACCAATTGCCGGGTTGTTTATATTATTATTATTATTATTATTATATTATAAATATTATCATTATTATATCATTATTATATAATAATGGACTGAATCCAGATTGTGGAAAACGTATTGTACGCAAAAGAGTGAAGGATCAAGTCCAATATTAGTTGTAAGTAGATGTTAAAGATTAGATATAAAGGTCCTAAACATTTTATTGCTTTTATACATTAATAGTCACAATTCATTTACTATTCAGTTATTATATTATTATATAACAATAACAAATATTATTATATTATCCTTACGCAGTAATGCTAAATACCTCATATACCACAATACCACAAGATCTCTCACTAAAGACAAGATAATGTCTCTTACTAATTTTTAACTAGGCAGGTTTTCTATTAAACATTGTATGTTGAACATTTAACTTTTTACAATTATTTAACTCACTTTGTGTAATGAATATAAACCATGGTTAAAAAGTCATGGTATGGAAACATTTTTAGTGAAAATGTTTTACAATGTTCATGAAGTCCCTACTTTCAGAAAGACTTCTAACATGAAAGACTGGTTTTTGAAGATGCACATTCATGAAAAGTAGACATTTGGAAGGTGTTAAACCTCTGCCCTTTTCAGGGTTTATCATTTATGGTAGAAGGTCTCAATTGCTACTTTACTATAACTTAAGACTTGTATACGAAAGAATAAGTAAAAGTGGCAGTGAGTACAAGTCTTTCAAATTGGATGGAAGTCTGCTTAAATATAACAAGTACATATTGTGGTGAAAAACCACAGACTTCAGTAGTTTCCAGAACTGACCAGATTATACTGTAACATGATAAAATAAGAAATACTGAAGGGGTGGTTAATATGTGGTAGCACATAGCAATTGGCACTCTACAGTTACTGACTTAGGTCTGGCACATTATGCTTTATTCACAGGAATATTTCGCATCATTGCCCAAGAATAGTATTAACACACCATTTTGTGACATAATGAATGATTGAACCCAGTTATGGGGCTATAGAGTAAAATTAGAAAAGGATGTGAAACGCTTGGGGAAAAGAGCCTGAGCTGTAAATGGTTTTGTAAAAATGAATCACTTGTGTTAGTAGTTAAACACATGAAACTTCTAATATATGTTAGCTTTGGAAGTAATAGTTAATGTATTGCTATTCATATTAGTAAAAGAATATGTCTTCACATAAGGAACAATTGTCTGACACAGGGAAATCCTAATTGCGGTAGGTACAGAGCTCAGTAAGTTATAAGTCCTAATAATATGTTATGAGCTTTTCTATAGATGTTGGTTGGAGACAGAGATAAAATCTGTGCCCCTTATTTTTCACAGGTCGGTCAATGGAATCTCCATGCATGAATTTTGCCTGTATTTCATTTTTTTGTCGAGAATCAGAAAATAACTTACAAGACCAAGGAATGTACCATGTCTTTGAAAGTCTATTTCTTGGACTTGCATATGGACTTCTTACCAGTTTATCTTCAGGCATTCTGTGATGTACACAGCTAACGGTTCCTGATGGAAATTACAAAAATGGTAATATATGTAATTTTGGGCAATTATCCTCGGAGCGTCTAGGAATATCCCGGGACTGAGGCTAAGGCAGTGATTAAATGTGAATCGCTGCCTCCTGTCCCGATGAGTACTATAAATTAGCCTGTTTATTCTTATGGGTTTTCCGTTCAGGGTGTGGGACTTTGCATAAATAGTGCCCTCCAACCCCACCCCTGAATGACTCTTGGCTTTTCCTGAGAGGGAAAAGCTAAAAGTCCTCAACCCTATTAGATCATTTATATTTAGCCTTCGACAAAAGAAGTAGAAATATTTCGTTGATCGGCATAGTTTTTCTAACCTGTNTCCAGCTTTAAACTGTGATATATAGAAAGACTGTCAGCTCACTAGAGCATTTTAGAACAATCACATGTGATCAAATGTATTAAATTAAATTTAGTTTAAGTTTGTATAACCAAATAGCANTACCATGTGCTCACTCCCATATCCTTTTTGTTGATTTTGTTTTCTCAGCGGTACCGGACCCTCTCAGTAGTGAGCAAGTTGCAGCAGTTCTTTTCAATTAGACANATGCCATTTTCTCAAGGTTCTCTTACTACACCCAACAGTCTGACCACTTCCCACTTAGAAATTCCCATATACAATTACATTTGGGACTCAACCAGTGGGAGGATTCAAAAATGCAGTTAGGGCAGTGGAAATCACAATGCAGAAGGATTTATTCACAATCAACCCTTTAATGTGCCAAATGATATAACCTTACCTCATCTGCTCATAAAAAGTATAAAATAATAATAATAATAATAATAATAATAATAATAATAATAAAACAGGTTTTAGAAAGCTTGTGAGCATTTCTAACTTGTGTTAACTGCTGACTTCAGAATTATGTGATAGAAGACAGAAGGTTTCTGAGAGCAGCTGGCTTTTATAACCTTGCAGACTGTACTGGAGAATCTAGTTTACATGGTGACCCAACCAATGTACTGGACACGGTTACACTGCTGACCACCTGCAGGTCATTGCCTAAAGTAAGCACGGTAACGTTTGCAAGGTCACATTATTAGTTGGAACCTAGTCAGCTCTTTTGCGGTCTCACGTCCTCTCTTTAATCATTATTCAGCTCTATTAAGCAGAAGTAACTTGNAGATTTTACAGAAAGTACAAAATCCTATTGTTAATAAAGGAACACGACATTTCACTATTTTCCATTTTATTGCTGTGCCATCTATAACAGACACCATTAGGAGCAAGGGGAATATAAAACTTATGTATTCTGAATTCCACAGTTATAATTGTATCTGAAGTAACCATTGAAATCTCTNCATGTTTTATATAGTTTTGAATAACATACTTTATGAAAGTAACAGATGTTTTAATAATCTTTTTATAATTCTAGAAGCTCTTTTTCTAGATATGTATTGTTTAAAGTGTAGATCTGGTTGGAAAAATACAGCATACATCAATTTCATAATACTGGACTGGATGCAGCTTTCCTTTCACTACCCGACTTCTGTACGCAGAGTGTGGAGGTCGGGTAAAATGTGCACCATATATGCACCTAAGCTAGGGGATGCGTCCACTGGGCCGGTCCTGAGGGGTGTATTGAAGTTGTACATTATGGACAGGGTTTGGGGGATCCATGCAGATCAGCATTTGCACAGACCTCTGGGTCATTCAAAACAGAGGTATTGCTACTACCCTCCAGCTATCCCACACGAGAGNGGGGAGTGACAGGGGAGATCACTTCATTAGCAGATTATCACAGATGTTGTGCATTGTGATCTTCTCTTCTTACTAAAAAAAAATTGTTATAATACAGTGAAACCAGATAGTCAGGTACATTGCAAATTCTCAAGATGTTTGGCAATCTCAATGATGATGATTCAATTACATTGAGGGCTGTAGTCTTTGGTTAATCAGCTGTAATGCCACCTACTTTCAGCTTTTCTATAAAGAAGCCCAAGGATCTCCTATTTACAGTCTTCAGAAAAATGTTCTTTTGTTGTCAATATGTGGAACTGTAGTAAATCTTGTGAACTTCCCTAAGCTACTCATAAAATGGAGTNTGAACCATTATTTTTAAAACTGGCAAAGCTATGTGTACAAACGGAGTGCTATCCTGACAGCCAGCTGCCTGACCAAGTTGTGCCACAGAGGGGGAATCACTCATTTAGTTGACTGAGGCATGAAATTCTCATGAGCTGTCTGCTCTTTCATCTAGCTATGGTTATGGCGATTAGGAAGCTGACTAATCTCATAAACATCACCAATAGATCAGAGGTCCTTACAACTTTGATTACATTCAGACAGCTAAAAAAGGAGAGAGCTAAACAACCCCCTCTCTCTGGAGTTCAGNATCTCAAGATGAAGAGAACCTGGGAGGATCTACCATAGATTGTTGTGAATCACCATTGTAATCTGGATTTGCAGTTGTCATTGCATGTCACAGTCATTGCATGTCATGTATGATTGCATAGATTTTACCCATTATTAACTCATGGAGAGGGTCAGTACCACATGCTGGTAGTCCAGTAGTTCCCACACTGGATGCCGTGGCTCCCTGGGTGCCGCAATGCTCTAATTGTTTTCTCTAAATATGTATTCTCTGAGGTGGTGGCACGTTGCTAGTGTTTCTTAGAAACGCAATTTTACTTCTTGTATAGAAGCTATTATTATTATTATTATTAATAATAATAATAATAATAATGGTTATTAATTAGGGGCCACAGCGTCTGTGTCTCCAGCGCCGCAAGTAAGATTTGATGTCAACCTGAAATATTTCTGTCTTTTACTACATAATTATTTTGTATTAGGGGTGCCTTGAAAAAATATGGAGACCCTAAGTGTGCCTTGAACTGAGAAACTACTGTGGTAGTCTACTTAAAAAAAATATATAACTTTACTACCTGGAATCCTGCATAGTAAATATCACCCCTCACAATATTTCTACTGACAAGAACCTCCTAGATAGAACCTCCAGCATGACCCATTCAGAGCTCCTTACCAAAGAAAAAGAAAGAAACCATGATTCCATGACTGCGGAGCTCCTAAGCAAAGCTACGTTATTCCCACTCATTTGCAGTCTGAGATACCTGTGTCCCTGAAATAGGGTTACCACCTTATCCGGGAACAACTCTGCGGACACCAGTCTTAATTANTGGAATGTCCGGCGTAATCCTGGACAGGTGCTAACCCTATCCTGAACCCACTATTATTGACCGTCCTTAGAAATGCAAGGTGGGTGGTAAGTAATGCTAGGAAAAACAAACCAGGATCATTGACAAGCCTATAGACCAGGCTGACAGGTGTCCTCTGTGCCCCCCAACCAGCACAACCTGCTCCTAATGTGCAAAAAGCAAAATGTACATTTGTAACACCTGCAACAACAACATAAGTGATCAGGATCCTAATATATATATATATATATATATATATATCTATATATATCTATATATATCTATATCTATATATATCATTATATCATGTCTATAAAATGAATGTAAGCGAGATAAACCGCAACCATCTTTCTGGAGACCAAAATCACTTTATACAGAACGATTCGACTTCAGCAATATGTCTCGCCAGTGAAGACATCTAGTAAGCATGCTCCCTTGCCTCTACTACCCGGCTGTATGTCCACTGGTATGTTGGAACCGCCTAAAGGTGACGTAGCTGATGTGGACACGCCCTCTTAGTGATACCGCCAGCTTGAAAGTGTACGGGGGCGGAACCAAATGGCACTACGTCCCGGGAGGGGCGTGGCCTCATGGTTTCGTCACTCAGCATCGGAGATTACGGGCAGTCTTCCCCCAGACCGCTCTGGAAAGGGGCCCAGGTAAGCGGCGGCTGCGGGGCCCGGGCTCCGCTCTGGTGCTTCGCGTTGTGTGGGGTATTTGTAGTGGTTCTAGAGACACAGTCAGGTCCCGGAGCCCGGCTTCACGTCTCTCCCGGGATGCACATACACAATAGCCCTGGAGAATAGTATTCGGGACACATGGACATGTCTGTGCCAGGTACTGGACTGCATCCAGACTTACGCACTATTGAACTTATGAGCGTACAGTTTACGTGTGGGCAAAACCATATTGAATTGCAGGGGAGTTAAATTTCTCCAGTTGGAAGCAGAATTAGAGTTGAGAGATGATGTTTCCAGCACAAGTGTAATAACAGTGTAACAGTAACACTGGTCAGTATCTGTGTACAACATGCAACAATAAAGTATTCTCCCTGCATGCACACACTGACATTCATTTTACCCCCCCTGCAATTCATCATGGTTTTACCCACTTGTTACCTTGCACTGGTGAGGATAGTGATGGGTCCAGTGCAATGTGTCAGAGGTGACAGGGTGGTTAATATGTGGGGAATGGACACTGATTAAGCTGACCCTGCTGCGTTACTGCTGCTTATTAGCTCAGGGATTGTGTATTATGTTATTTGCTTCTTTATTAACTATTTTGTGTCTTCTCTTTCTGTCCTCCTTGTTGACAGGGAATTGAGCATGGCCCCTCGACAATGCTAGGGGTACAATGGGCAGTGCCGCTCTCCGCTGTTTCTGCTATGGGTGCCTCTTCACGTCTGTGACCTGGACACTTCTGCTGTTTATTTATTTCAACTTTAGCGAGGAGAGCCAGGGTGTCAGACATGTGCCCGTCAAGGGGCTGGAGCCTTACAGACCGCTGCCCAAGAAACCTTACCCCCGCTTCTCCAGGGAGTCGGCTAGGCTGCCTGCTGACGCCTCCTACAGGGGTCATGCCAGGGACCAGTTTGGGAATCNTGTCGGGGACTTTGTAGAAACCAATGGGAACTTCTCACCAGAACTAGGTAAGTTCTAATGCCCTCCTTAACACTCCGATATGNTATACGCTGGTAACTTACCATGCAGATGTCTCAATGGTGCCCATGAGAANGATCAAGAAACCATTTATCTCAATGGGCTGGATCCAGGCTTCCATACTATTGAACCTATGAGCAGGGCTGCCATCAGGCGGGGGGACATCACCATGTCCCTTTCCCCAGTGCCATGTCACTGGCATGCAGCAGAGGAGTGCAGATGGAAAGTTTCCATGGGGAAGCTTTCCATCTGTGTCCATCTGTTGCAGCAGGCCTGTCTGAACTCGCTT
>JABWIB010001044.1:45732-78723 GCA_016617825.1 Platyplectrum ornatum
CCCAAACCTATACTTTTCTACTGTATGGACTAGATGTAGGCTCTGCTCCATGCAGGAGAGAGACTGCCATTCCCCCTTCTAGAACACATCTGGGACATGTAGTTTGGCAACACCTGGAGAGCCGCAGGTTGCCTACCCATGCTCTAGATGAATGGCCTGTGTTTGAGGTACTTCCAATGGTGAATAATAAAGTAAAGGAACAGTATGTATGTTACTAATAATAAAAACGCAATCTATGCCTCCAATGCTTTAATATCTCACATTTAAAACATTAATAACATTATTACAAACCTTGCAGGTCCTCCAGTTAATGTTGCATCAATCACATGTTCATTATCGATACGGAACATATATACACCACGATTCTGGAATAAAAAAATAAAAAAAACACAAGCAAAACCCCATTATTGTTTGGGCTAAAGGAATAATTGGTATTGGTGATTAATGTTCTGGCATCATCCATACCTGTGACTCGTACAACTTCTCCTTTCTATTGGCTACTTCATTGCGTATTATGGTTCCAATGTATTCAATCACCATAGTGTGCTTTTCAATGTCTCTAGCAGCATATAACCCCAGCCCCTGAAACAGACATGCATTTAAACACTGTCAGCATATCAAATACAACATTATTATAATAGAAAGAAAGCAATAATGAATAACGTGAACACTGTTACACAACATACAACTTACCTGAATGCGAGATCTGGCCAGATAAACATTGGATTTCCATTCGGTCTTCATCTTCCGGTACTGAGAGGATTTGGAATGGACAAACTGCTTGCTGTATGGAGCGTTCAGCTCTCCAGTGACTGTGCTCTGGAAGGACTTTGAGGTGCTGGTGCTGTTCAATGTGTGAGGCCTGTAGGTGTTTGCATTGCAAACAAAACATAAAACAAAGGGAAACTGAAGATTTCTTCTGTCTAGAAAGTTCTCTAGGTGAAGGGTTGGGGAAAGCAAGGCAAGCNATTGCAGGTAACACTAAACAGTACACACAGCCAGCTACACACAGAAGGGCCATACGATCTGGGCCTGTACAATGTGAAATGAAATGAAAATACCTTAACACAAACCTCTTGACATGATTATTCATCTTGGGCTCTGAGCGGGCGCTGCCAGAAGGATTGATTGCCAGAGGGAGCTCCATCAGTGGGTTACGACCATAACGGAAAGTGTAATTCTCACAGGCCTCGACTCCTGGAAGCTGTACAGCAACGTGAACATTAGTGACTCAAACAGTTCGGTAACTCTATAGCTACGTATATATTTAGCAAAACCTTTTATAATCTCAATTGTTTTCCAGCCATTTNTGTCCAGATTGGAGAATTGATAACAGCTATCACATGATGTGATCAGTTTGGGAATACATTACTTGATTGCATTGCTATGTCTTGGGACAGCTGTCATTTTTGTATGCTTACTAATTATTAAATGCTTGTAAATCCTTCTACTAATAGAGAGGAAATATCTGCCTATGATGACGCTTAAAAATCGCTAGTAAGTGAGCAGTCAACGTACCGATTCTGCGATCCNTGCAACAGCAGACACAGTTAAACCAAAAAGATCTTCCCCTTTTAGGTATATTGGAAATAGCCTTAGAATCTCAGAATCCTTCCTACAGTTTGCAACAGGTTCCAGAATTTTGTCCCAAACACCTAAAAACAATAATAATAATAATAATTAAAAAAAGATTAACGAGGGATTGTGTGAGTGGATAAAGACACAAACACACAAGCTAATGAAACTAAACTGAACAAAATGAAAGTGCAGCGGTTGTTGCAGAAACGACATCTAACATGAAGCTGTATAGATTATGAAAAATGGAGGAACAGTTTTTTTTTGTTCATATTTTCATTTATTAACAGCTAGAAAGATGCGTTTCAACATGTTGAACATCTTGGGATGAACACTATTTATTTATTTTAAATAAAGGTTTTTTATTAATATTTTACTCGCCTTTAGGTGTAGTGTCTGTAAGAACCAGGTCTTCATGTCCGTGTTCATTTACGCGGATGACAAACAATGGCAGACCATCTTTCTCTTCTATGGAACACAGGTACCGGCAGCGTCTGTTGGCATGGCGCATACTCCAGTACAACCTGCTGGCTTCATACCCTACTGGGAAGAGAGCAGATGCCGAGTGGAAGTCCTGCATTTGCTGTGGTAGCAGCTGACCAATGGCATGGAAGATCAGACTGCCGACGCGGAAAGTGTGGTCCCGTTCTCCACGCTGGACGATGCTTGCAATTTGTCGCACCTCATCGCGTTGAACGTAAACTCTCCGAAAGACTGCAAAATAAGTCAGTTCTTGCTCATGAGCTCCCTTTGGCTTGTGCATGGGGCAAAGCATAGTTTTGTCTTTAAAGAACATGCATTGTGCTTTTATTGCACAGGTGAAGTGATAAATGTTGGTGCACCTTAACCTGTGGCAACCACTGGTGGCTCCCATTTTATGACAAAAAACACACTTCATCTGCAGACCACGTCTTAATGCCAGCTCCACATTAATTAAGGCACCAGCCTGTGTCTCATAGACCTCAGTAGACCAAAGAGCACAGTTTAAATGGACCCAGAGGTCAAGGTCAAGATTGAGAAGTCTTGCGGGTCCATCTGTCATTCCATCACCTTCTTCATGGCANAAACAACATTTTCTAAAATCTTTGGGCAGAGGATCTGGCTTCAGAGATGTTCCCAGTCTTCTCAAAAATTCATCTATGTCATCCTCACATTGAGGCTTGAAAGGCATCTTGGGAATAACTATTTGAATACTCCACTTCCTCCACTTCATTCCTCTCCACTTCTTGCTGGAAGGACGGGAGTCATCCAGGCCGCTGTGAACGGCTCTAGGCCGTGGTTTTAACTTCACAGTGACTTTCAGTTCATCTGGCTTCGCTTCGACTTTAGCCGTTTCAAAAGCAGCGGGAGGGAATGATATAGGAGGCGATAAAGGTGGCGAAAACTTTTCCTGCAGTAAGGGAAGGCAATGAACGTCCAGGGTGGAAGTGTTGTTGCTGTACTGATGACATGACTTTGGTTGTGATTCCTTTAATGTTGGTGGTGTAAAAGAGCGATCCTGGCCCTACAAGAGGAGCAACCATTAGACAACACACTATGCNACAATGGCTGTGCCTGGATACAATTTTATCCCAGTACTATTATTAGGTTGTATCTCTTGACANCATTTACCTTGATCTCAGTGCTCTTCTTCTGGGCTGCAGAATACAGCAGGAAGCAGTTGTTGCTGCAGAAAACGAGCTCCCCATCCATCTTCCCAGGACTCTGAAGGAACTCCTGACAATCACAAACAGAATCAGCTTANTGCCAAGGTCCACACTACAAATAAACTGTCACACATCTGGGCCTGCCAGTACTGAAGAGGTACATATTATCGGCAATTGGATATCCTGTATCAATATCATGTAGCGCACTATTTGTGAAATGAACAGAAGAAAAGGNCTTGTAATCCTGTGAGAGCTAAATGCAATTTCTGGGCAAATATACGCTTCTATATCATTGTAAGGACAGAAGAGAAAAACGTAAACCTTCAAGAGTAAGAGATCTGCATATAGTGACTGTAATTATAGGAGGGGTAAGTCTAGGCATGCTTTGAGTTCTAGTATATGTAACTGAACCAGAAATGATATTCACCTGTTTGAGAAAATTCCGATCTTTCAGTGATTTTCTTACACCATTCCCAAAAACCACAACCTTACAGTGGCAGCACCATGACTGCCTCAATGCTTGAGCATCTCCCATCANGGGGTTGTGAAGTCTGTATCCTGGAATACCTGCAGACACAAACAATTCAATTGCAGGGGAAATTCATGAAGCAAAGAACAAGATTTCTGAACATGTCCAATAGAAGCTTATGTCTGCAATCCATGTCACTGCAAGTACATGTTCCTAAATGTCACAAGAGAGTCATGACTTACCGTTACAATTTGGTACGAATGGCAAGTTGTGAGGTTTCCCACCATATGGTCCTATAAGCCTGGCTGGTGGTATGGCTCCTGGTCTGGGTCGCTGACGTAATAGCTGGTGTCTGTACTCCATATTAGAGTGCATTCTGTGCCCGTTCATTAGAAATACAGAAGCAGAATCTGGNGCACTGCTCACTTCATAGCTGGTGGGAATGTGGACTTGTAGCAAATCTGCAAATGCAGCAACTACTCCGTTGATATTCTACACAAAAGAAAGATGACCGGTCATTAAAAAACAATTTGCATACATAGATCATCATATAGTATAAGATAAGATTTTGTCTGTGTATTTATCTATTAGGAGAAGAAGACAAAGCAGTGGGTACTTTGATAAAACAGAACTAGAAACTTATCTCAACTTCCAAATGCTGCAGTTTAGTAAATATAGGCCCTGGTAAACAATGTCTATTATCAAATGTTATACTTTAGAAATCAGTATTTAGAATATAAAATATTTAAATGAGCAGCAGCTGGGCCCACAAACAGCATTGAGAAATGTAGAATAGTTCAAATATGGAGACATAAAATGGGGACAAGAGCTTTGTGTAAATGACACAGTACCTCAGCGGCTGCCGGGTGCAAGGTGATTGCCACAGAGATGAGGCCAGGCTTCGGCCCATTCGGTGCAAACTGTGATCCAAAAAACACTGTACCCGGCTCTCTCTTCATTCCAAAATCTCTGGCTTCTGATCCTGGAAAGACTGAAAGCAGAGCATCCATCATAAGCCTCTCTACAGGCATGTACAGAATTACCCCAAAACATATCATTTAAGGGATGGTGAGAATCAATACCTTTTCCTGTGCTGCTTGGTAGTATTGGAATGATGGGAGATGGGGCTGGGTCTGGTGGTTCTTCCTTCACTAGTGACAAGTCCGGGTACCTGCTAATTTCCATTCCAACCACACTCTCAGGTGACGAGGAGGGCACAAAGCTGTCAGGGCTGTCCCTGGCATCACAGTGATCCTGAGCCCTGGAGAAAATGACATGCATCTCTTAAGCTTAATTATACAGCAAGACATTTATACATGGCTCCATGACCCTCCAGGCGTTGTCCAATTACACATAAGAGCATGGTTTGTCAGGTATCAACTATGGCTATGCAGTAAAAGCTCGCTGGAACTTTAACACCTGGAGACCGCAGGTTGCCTACTCCTGGTTTAGTGTATTTATCTTGTTTTTTAAAAAGTCTCACTTAAAATGTCTGAGTCCCATTAAATCATCACAGGACATGATGCTGATCAAATAAATAATAAATATACTATAAATATTACTACATAAACAAGATGACAAGAGAACTGTCATGACAGTCCGGATGATTTTTTGATATTGGGAGTTCTGTTTATAAAAGGATTCGAGCCAGTGTGGATGTCACTCTCGATTGCATTCAAGACTAACACATCTCATTCATCACTGTATAGGTAACACAGACGTTCGGCACATGCTTGGACGTATGCGACAATTCATGATCTGTATGATGTCCTCACCTCAGCTCCTCCTGATTGTTGTGGGGTGGAGTGGGTAATGAAGCTGGGACATCCACTGATTTAGGTCCCTGAGTAATGGCTCTAGCCAACAAGTCATCTTGGGACCTGAAAGGCAGCTGAAACGGTTTGGCTCCCAGCGCTTTGGTAACTAGAAATGGGAAAATAATAGGGAAAAAACAAAAGATTAGTACATAGAGAANGTTTCTTTTTTTTTTTCTTTTTTTTGGAGAACACATTTTTATAACAAATACAGGGGAAAAGGAATGGGTACCATGTCCTCCGAGAATGGCAGCCTTTCCTGCCAGCTCTTCAGTGGTGGCATAGCCATTTACCATCTTCTGGCAGGCTACCGGTGGTGGAGTGGGAGGCAGAGACGCTGGTGGAGTGGGTGGATTACTCAAATTATTTTGCTGCAAACAAAACAAAAAAAAATACGGCAAAATAAACACACTTTTTATTGCACCGGATTACTAGAAACAGGCTGGAAGGAGACAGATAATCAAGCTGAGTAACAACCTGCTGATAAAGGAGGTTTTAGTGTCATCAGTTTTGGTGCCAGTTTAGTTTAGCATAATAAGCTCCACAGGTAAAGTTATAAAGGGATGAAAACTTTTCATTTTGTTTTACTTTTCTACCAATATAAAGCTGCCAACTTGTGGCCAAGTCATTATGGAAATGACAGAAACATCTGCACGATGTGGTTCTCATACAAGGTAGTGCCCTTGTTATACAGCCAGCAAAGACAGACCTACACACCATATAAAAGAACAAACCTTAAAGATCAACTGGGAATAATAATCTGAAACCCCGTCAAGGGAGGCGCAGCCAAATGTGCCCAGCAGACGACTCCCAGCACTCAAAGGGCTTGTCCCATATGGGAGAAATTGTGCAAAATTCATTCCAACAATTGGCTCAATTAGAGGAAGCAGAGAAAGTTGCTAAAGAGAAATTAAAAACAGCATGTCAGTTATGAATGGGAGAAATAATATCTTAACACAAAGAATGAAACAGAAAGTTAATGTGGCCTGCGAAAGCCGCAGATGAACATGTTTGGGGGGTAATAAACAGTAGCTGGTTGGATCATAGACTCGACCCCAAACGTGTCAACTTCTTCTAGCATGTGTGTTAAAGTCAGAGCTCTTTCTAAATGATCCACACATCATGTGATCCTTCAGAAGTATGGCAAAACGTAAGATGGCATGTGATGGCCCTTAGCCGACTGAAGGTTTCTTCTTTTACCCTGATAATTAAGCAAGGTCTATCAGATCTCAACCATTTGTTTTAGTGGTAAAGGTCAAAATTCACTAAAACCTTCTAGCTAACATATATATTACATATTAGGGAATGTCAGCTAGAATCTCATTGGTTAATATAAGCAACATCTTCACGTTCCTTTTCTGCCGTTTAATAAATTGAGACCTAAGATGCTAGATACTGGAGTGAAGCGNGAGTACTTTATATGTTACACTCTGTTAATGTTCACAGCCAGGACAATTACATTCCAGGTTTATTATTCAGGTCTATGTGGAAGGACCTGTTCTGCTGGGCATGCTATGCTAGTTAGANGCAAATCAGACTGGATATCAAGCANGTGGGTAGTTTTACATACATCTATATATATCAACTTTTATTTTACATTTACCCTTGCAGTAAGCTGTATTCCATGGATTTTATGTTGCATTTTTCCCCAGGGATTAGAGCAGACAGATGTAACCTTTTGCAATGGTTACANCGAAATCAAGTTTGATGACTAATAATTATGATAACTGCCGTAAAATCATTTTAATCTGTTATGATAATAATTGGGATATGAAATGCAGCAATTTATTGGATGACTGTGGGAACTGTCCAATCAGATGTAATATCGAGTACATACCCAAACCATACCTGACACTATCAATATTCTACCCCACTGGTTTAAACAAGATGGAGCAAATATAAAGTGGCCAGATGAAATCTTGTAACACTGATAAGAGGACATGAGTCATATGCACNAACACCCTTCAGCATTTCGGATAATCACCTGTTTTATCTGAGTGAAGGTCTCGGAGTTTGTGAATATGGCTGACTTCTGCTCTTCTTCTTTCTTCCTCTTTTTGGAGCGCGGGGCAGCCTTCTCTGCCGTTCTCTGTACCCGCTTGTTTCTTGGTTTCTTTTTATCCACTTCGAAATCTGTTCTCTGGAGCATATTCTGGCCAAGATCAAAGTCCACCTGCTCCTTATTCTCTGAGATATGCTGAAAAAGACCANCAATGAGCGCATTAATATGCTTTAAACAATCCCCTCCTCGCCCCCTACCTCTGGCTTCCTGTATTTATAAGTTGTAATTTGTTTATATTCCTTTACATAGGATGTTTACAAACTAATGTGCAAACTCTGTTTTGTGTATTTTTGTTTAAAAGCGTGTCTGAGAAGCAATTTGGGGGACAATATGGGAAGATTCCCAAGGTGAGTCTTGCACTTAGTTTGAAAATACATGGTATATGTCCCAAGGTGGCCTCNGACAGATTTAGAGTTTAGGACCTCCACTCCATAAAGGCACTGTAAGTGGCTGGTGGCTTAAGCATGTTCTTGCAAGTGTATGTGACTAATGTTTCTGACATTTTATTTTAAATATAAAGTAGCATAGTTAATCACTGGTTAATGGCATGAATGCTGAGCATCTTTTTTGTATCTTGTCATCTGAACTCACTGTACAGATAGCAAGATACTGTACAGATTAAGGGAAAGAAACTGGTGTCCCTCTCAGTCTAGAAAAATGTAATACATACAATGATCATAATATGTATTAAAATGTACATTATGCACTAAAATCCAACTGAAAAATGAAAAGAATATCACCATTACGCATGTGTCTGGATTCGTTATGGGGAAATTGCATCAAGATATCAGTTCTTGCCTTTAGAANGGAATGCCCTTGAGACACAGACATCCGAGAGGATATTTACAGTGACAAGAAGTGCTACTCACCAATGCATTTGCTGGTCTTCCTATCAACTGTGCATCAATGGGAAAGCCCTTTATGGGCTGCAAACGTTCCTCAGATGTTTGATGCACCATGACAGATTGTTTCTTGTTTTTAAGCAAATGTTTAAGCAATTCATTTCCAGATTCCAATTTTCCTGAGGGGCCAGAGGTGGGATAAGAATCTATTTCCATGGAAAGTGCGTTGTGCGTTGTGGCTTTCTCTTCTTCAGTCTTAAGCCCACATGATGCCTGCTTTACACCGGAGTCAGCCTGCTCTGGAGTCTGATCTCCCTCTGCCTGTTCTAATTTGATATCCTGAATACTTAGGTTGTCCTTAGTGTGTGCCTGACCAGGCTCTTGATCCAACTGGGGTTCTTGAAATAAATGATTTACATCTTTAGGGAGCAGTGGGTCTTCCAGCTCAGTACATTTATTGTTTGTGGCATTTGGTGTTGATGAACGTATTAAATCAGCTGTATTATCACCTTGATAACTCAGGTCATTGGGAACAGTAACAGTTGGCGTGGATGCCTCTGAGATACTAGGAGTAAGCGGAGCAGTAGCATCAGACCGCGGCGTGGAAGGCGGTGACTTTAAAGAGTCCAAATCCTCCTCCTTTTTCTTCTTTCGTGGCTTTTTCTTCTTTCCTTTCTCTTCTGGAATGATTTCAGAATATAGCTGTATGAGCGACTGATTTGGACTTTGAAAGTTTGATGAGCTAACAGACCTCTCAGGTCCAGAAGAGTTGCCATTATCTGCAACAGGAGATGTGTTTGGCTTAAAGGTAGGTCGACATGGAGTCTGTGGGAACCCAGATGGGTTGTCTGGCCGATAAGGAGAAAGTCCTAAGGATCGTTTATCTGAATTTTGTCCAAGGGATGAGGCGGGAGGAGAGTTTCCCAAGTTTTGATTGGGTATTACCACTTGTGCTTGCTGCTGTGGAGACTGTGGAACCTGTATGAAGTCAGCAGGTAACTCAGCCGAGAAGAAAGGCATTTGTGACAAAGACCTATTTAATTCAGGGGCAGCTATTCCTTGCTGTTCCATTTCCAGCCTTTGCTGTAGAGCACGCTGTCTGTCCACCTCTTGCATGAGCTGTACCCTCTGGCGCTCTTGCTGTTCACGCAATCTCTCTTTGCGCTCCCTTTCTTGAAAAGTTTCACTGAAAGGATTGTTGTCATCAAACTCAACCCTGGGTGGAGCATTGGGGTTAGCAATGGCAGCTGGAGCTGGTACTTCAGAACTGACAGGATGCTGCATACTGCTGGGAGCGGGCTGTGGGGGCCCTCTGGCAGGATGTGAGGGCTGCCAGCCTGGCATGTTTGCCATTCTTGGTTGATTGGGCTGACCTGGTATGATTGGTCCTGGTGGGTGTAGTGTTTGTGGGAGAGGAAAGTTCTGTGGATTCATTGGTGGAGGTGCACCGCCTGATATTATCGCTTGCTGTGCACCAGGTATTAGAGGTGCAACTGAAAACTGATGCTGCTTGTTTCTGTATTCTTCAATAAGTTCTGTGTGTTCTTTTTGTTGTTTTCGGATCTGCAAAAAAATAAACCCATCCCACAAATTTAGAAAAAGAATAGTTAATTAAAAAGAAAATAAAAAAACCATACACAAACACCATACACTTAGCTTTAGCTTTTTAAAGACATTTTTATTCTTACAAAAACACAGGTGTCATGCAGTTCTCCCCATACAACCACTTGTATAGAAGGTGTGTATTAGTATATGGAAGACATGGTCTTCTATGTATGAATTATTATATATTGTGATCATACCTGCTCAAGCTGCTTTTGCACCATGCTTTGCTGCTCTGTAACTTGCTTCAGCTGCTCCGCATCCTCCTCTGGAAACTCGCGTCCCGCTTTCTTAGCTGTTCGCTGCTTGGCTGAAAGAGCTTTTTTCGATTTCCTGTGAGCTCCAATTTGTTCCTCCAGGAATTTCTGCTGAATTTGAAGCAGTTGTTGAGTCTCTTGAAGCCATTCTTCATATTGTTTTTTCTGAGAGTCATCTATGAAAAAAAAAATAATTTAAAAAATAAGTTAAAAGTCTAGAAAAAAAACAAAACCCAAACAATAACAAAGAAATCACCATAAAATAAAAAAAACATTCATGCATTACAGAAGCAGGGGAAAAAAAAACCAGACAAAACAAAAAAAAAAAAAACACGACAAAAACAAAACCCCCCACGTATTGTGTTCCAGGTCACCACATGCATACTTACTGGCAAATCCTGGACCAAAATTTGGTGGATTGGGTCTAATCATTTGTGGTGCTATATTTCCATCCTACAAAACACAAAAACAACTGTAAATTTTAAGAATCTGTACTAAAAAAGCATCAGAGCATTTTTATGAAGAATATAAAAAAAGTTGTAATCCACAACCTGATAAGAATAAGGAAGCTAATAGAAAAGGATTTCTGTTCTCATTTTGATCTGAACCATTCTCCAATATTTTCTTTGAGACAGTGTGACTGCGGAGTTAGGTCAATGACGTAGGAATGAAATAATAGTAAACTATTAAAAGGACAAAAATATAAAGCTAGCCATCCGCTGCAACAGTTTTCATTGTAATAGCGCAATTATCGTTCCTGAATTGAAAAGTCACTTTTGCATTTCGCACAATTATCTTTAGTGAACTTGTCGCTAACAACAATTTCATCAATCAGAATTGATTATCATTTCGGGGGCTGATATTCTGTAGTACGCTGTACGAGAATCGTAATGGATGTCCAGCTTATGAATACACTTCACTCTGCTGACACTGGATTGTAGAACGTATAGAGGGGTAGTTTGAATTTGAATAGCCACACATCAGTTGTGATACAGGCTAACAAATCAGAACAATTCAAACAAGCCTGGGACAAACATGGACATCATACATCTAAAAGAAACATTAAAACAAAAAGGATGTAGGAAAGTTCTAGGTTCCAGAAAAGTAATACAATGTTTTTAAATAAATGTGGCACACAGGATGGGCCAAGAGGCTCTTAGCTGGTGTGACATTTTATGTTAAAACACCATACCTGTGAAATAGCTGCTGGAGCAATATTCTGACCTTCAGCGGGTTGCGTTCCTGGCATTTGTTGGGCTATGAAAGGAAATCTGAAAGACATATCGATGCTTTTTAATTAACGACATTGACAACATGACATTACAAACAAAACTGCCTTGAACAGATAGAAATAAAATAAGCGGTAGTCTTATTTATGTGGACCTTATTAGTGTTTAAATAGAAATAGTTCTATGACAAAACTTGATAAACTAGACCATTTTTCCCCTTCCTATAAAAGATATATCTATCTATCTATCTATCTATCTATCTATCTATCTATCATTATAGATATGAGATATGTAGAAAACATATTTGTACAAATTCTCTAGTGACCACATCTATAAAAGAGAAGAAACAGAACACTTAATCAGCAACAGTATGCTCGGGTAAATGTTTGCATCACTCTAGTCACTTAATTAAGGTGTAAATAAAGAACTGCTGTTGAATTTCCTGTTCGGAACAGTAAGAAGTTCCTTAAATTAACCAATTAAAGAATAATTACCGGTTCATGACCATTGGCGACATCCCCATGTTGTTTACCATGACTTTATTAATGCCTTTCAGAGCCACCATTTTTGCTTTCATTATGGGATCAGCGATTGCATCAAAATCTGAAATGTAAATAGAACAAAAACAAAATAATCACTTAAACAATTAACACTTTACTACATATTTACTCATATCATCTGTGTTCTATATAGTGCAGAACAACCAGATCTACATGGCTAATTAGGTTTATGATTTTATTACTGTCCACCAGCCTATATAGCGATCAACCAATTTACTCTACCCCCACCCACACACCCCCGATCATTGTTTTCTGTCTGTGAAATGATCAGTGTATGATTTATCACAATTTAAGTTATTCTTCTGAAGCACATTAAATGTTAGTTGAGCAAATCTGACAGGGAACATTTCAGTGTCAGTTATTAAATGGTGCACAAGGTAAATAAAAAGTGTAATGAATTAGTTTACAGGCATGCAGGCTGTAACATTACAAATGGCCGTATATTAGAAAACTTGCAAGCATACATACCAACATTTGGAAAAAATGGTTCAGAGCGCTGGCGGATCATAGCTTGCATCTGTCTCTGCTGCTGCTGTTCCTTTCTTTCTTGGTCTAATAGATCCTGCAGTAGTAAAGGCTGTTCTTGCAAGAGAAGAGTTTTCACACGATTCTGCTGAATCATTACTTGCTGAGCAACAGAACTAGAACAAGGCATCGATTGACTTAATGATTCTTCGGGAACAAAACTATGGCCACTATGAAACCCAGAATCTGATGGAGACAACTGGGTAAAGCCATGGTTAAGCCTTGGCCCCATAGATGGATTTAACGGCTGTTCTGTTACTGGAGTCAGAGGCATGCTTTGCATTGCATTAGACTGAGCAGCCGTCATGGTTCCTGGAGAAGCCGATTTCTCTACTTCAGAATTCTCATTGATTAATAGATTAGTAAGAACCGGTGTGGATTCAGAGATGCCACGAGAACTCATGGGATCTTGGGGTTGCAGTTGCAGGAGATCATTAGGTAGATCAGAATCAGGAGGGCTTTCTTTCACCCCTTCTTCTGACTGTTCATTGTTACAGGTAGGTAGAGGTGGAAGATCTTCCTCTAGCTGCTGAATACCTGTAGCATCCACTTGTTCAGGTTTTATATCAGATGATGTTTTACTTAGTGGCGATTGGACTTCCGTCTTCAATTCTCTGCTGACATCAGCCTGTGCTGAAGCAGGAGCAGATGAGGTGGACATCTCGCCAGTTTCTTCACTGCTCTTAACAGCTTCTGACTTGCACGGAATTTCTAATTTATCATCAATAGGTACACTGAGATCCAAATCCTCATTAAACATATCTTTCTTATCCCCAAGATCGAGCTCTGGATCTGTGTAAGCAATAATATCAAATTTCCCTGACCGCAACAGGTCATCGAGTTGAGGGTCATTCGTTTCCAGCGAATCTAGTCCATCTAGTTCATCACCCTTTGCATCATCCAGATTAATATTTTCAAGGTCATCATCATCCAAATCCTTANCCTCAACGCCCTCCAAATCCTTGACATCAAGATCTCTTTCTGAATGATCATCAGGGTCGAGTTTTTCATCCAGTCCACTTGCTGCAGGATTACCAGTAGGTATGTTGCTTGTTGCCTTGTGCGAGTTATCAGTGGATAATTGGTTCTGTAAATAGTTTTCACTCTCTGCAGGCTGATCAACTCCATGTATCATAACAGGTTGATGATGTGGGGACATAAAGACCTGTTCCAGACCTGGAGGCACTTGAATTTGATTAGATAAACCTGCCTGCTGAGCTCGCACTGCATCCATCTGCCGTAGGCCCTGGAAATCTGGTCTGGGAAAATATCCTACATGTCTCTGATTTTGTGCGGCTTGTTCCATTAGAGGTGGCCCAAATAGAATCCTTTGTCTACCATCTGGAGGTCTGTGCCGGAGTTCAATATATGCTTGGCCTGATATATTATGCTGCTGAACTTGCATTCCCTGGTGATGAAAATGTGGTGGAATCCCAGAACCGTTACCAATTTGTGGGTTAGTTAAAGGTCTATTCAGCTCAACAGACAAATCTCTTCTCATCTGCTGGGACATGCCTGTAACTTGCATTTGTAATGGAGGACCTAAAAACCGCTCATGATTAGACACAGGACCAGGACCGGCCATAGGATACACATACCTGTGGAAACAAAGTAACACATGTATCAAGTTATTTCATAGTGAAAAAAAGCTACACCATATTTTAAGCTAATAAAAGAAAGGATGTTTTTAGACCTGCCAGATTTTGATTCACACGAGATAGACAGAAAATGGTTTCGCTTTGAATGGACACCTAGAGACGTCATTTAGCAATGGATTTTATGCTATTTTCAGAGCACCATTTCAAAATGGTAACACTACATACAAAAAGGTCTTATTGATAGCATAGGTTTACAAAATCTTAAACTAAATACTATAATGATAATATCTCACTTATAAGTAGAAAATATCTGTGGGGCTGAATAAGTAGCTACAAAGTTGCTTTTACACACATTGTATACTTACACAAAAGAGTAATATGAGAGAATATGTCTTTAAATAGTTCTTCTAGTCAATAAAAATCCAAAAAAAATACCAGTTTACCTGTGCCCAGGCTGGGGTCTCATTCCCATATTGCCAATGTCTCCAGTAAACTGTGGCCTGTTGAAATGGCCATTCCCAGGGAAAGGTGTATGTTGCTCTTTAGGAAACGCAGGAAATCTTGGACTTCCTTTAGGGCCAAGGGAGGCTCTGATGTTGCCAGGATAGGGGGGTGGAGGCCTATTAAAGATCTCAGGAGGTCGATGTGGATTGTCTTGTTGCCACTGGGGACCTCCCTGGGTCATCTGCAGTGGATCCAAGGCCTTCTCTTGCCGTACAGCATTTTTGTTTTGCTGTTGCCTAAGGATCATCTCACGCAACTTTTGACGCTGTAAAAGCGAACATACAAGTTAAACATTATTACGTGGTGTGGCAGTGTTTTTGTAACGATCACATTAATACCAGGACCCATTTAGCTAGTCACACTTGCATAGGTTTTATATATGTAAACCAAAAAATATTACGTTCTAGATCTCCCCTGTAATCATTAGTTTGTAAACTCCTAAGACACTGGATTTAAGGATTTATTTTCATTATATGACCTAGAATATCTATTAATGGTTGCAAAGAATATTACCTGTCTTAATTTATCTTCGGAGTCTGCAAGCGGTAAATTCATTGAATTTGATGGATCTGATATTCCAGCTGTCTGCTGCATGTTAGCAAATTGAGGACTTGCAGAAATGTTTGTAGGGCCACCAAAAGACTCCTCTGAAAAAGTCTTTTGCTGCTCAACCATTTCATGTGAATCGACAAACCCATCCATTGTCTGCATATGAGGTGTCATTGGAGGCTGATCAAAAGGGTCCTGGTTAGTGCCAGATGTAGAAGGATTAAACATGTCTGTTGAGCCTGGACCAGCCAGTCGATGACTTTGTGAGCTTGCATCACTAGGTCTTGGGTAAAGAGCCGACTGTGGTTGTCCTCTGTTTTGTGTAGCATGTACAAATGACTCTTGATTGGGTATCAATCCTGTTCGAACCACAGAAGAACGATTAAAATTTTCTAGACCACCAGGCATTGGAGTTCTTGGTGGTTGAGAATAAGGGTCGGAAAGGACTGGCCTAGGCGTTCTATTCGGCTGGGAATAAGAATCTGTGAAAACAGGCCTTGGTGTTCCAGGGGGCTGAGAATAGGGATCGGCAAGAACAGGACGTGGAGTGCCAGGAGGTTGGGAATATGGATCTAAATTAATAGACCTTGCAGTCCCGGCAGGTTGAGAGTATGGATCAGAAGGCACTGGCCTTGGTGTCCCAGGTGGCTGAGAGTATGGATCTGAAGGCACTGGCCTTGGTGTCCCAGGTGGCTNTGGCTGAGAGTATGGATCTGAAGGCACTGGCCTTGGTGTCCCAGGTGGCTTAGAGTATGGATCTGAAGGCACTGGCCTTGGTGTCCCAGGTGGCTTAGAGTATGGATCTGAAGGCACTGGCCTCGGTGTACCAGGTGGCTGAGAGTATGGATCTAAAGGCACTGGCCTTGGTGTTCCTGGTGGATGAGAATATGGATCTGGAGGCAAAGGTCTTGGTGTCCCTGGTGGTTGAGCATATGGATCAGAAGACACTGGTCTTGGTGTGCCGGGAGGCTGTGAGTATGGGTCTGAAGGCACTGGCCTCGGTGTCCCAGGTGGCTGAGAATATGGGTCAGAGGAAACAGGCCTTGGAGTGGCTGGTTGCTGGGAGTATGGATCTACAGCAAGCCTTGGAGTTCCAGATGCTGAAGCAAATGGATCATGGTGCCTCTTACTTATGGTTGGTTGAACAAACACATCTCCTACAATAGGTCTAGGCGTAGATGGTGGCTGACTGTAAGGATCCATTGTTTGAGAAGATGGTCTTGGGGTAGGTGGTTGTTGAATGTATGGATCCCCAACTGATGGTCTTGAAGCAGNAGGTGACTGCAAAAATGGGTTATTAGTTGGTCGTGGTGTTCCCGGAGGCTGCAAGTAGGGATCATATGCACTTGATCTTGATAAAGGAGCAGGTTGTGGGTCACTATGTTGTCGCATTAGTCTAGGAGGATGTGCAAATGATTCATTCATAGAACGATTACTGTGAGGTGCTTGGCTATATGGATCATTAGAAAAGGTCTCAACTGGCCGTGGTGTCAAAACAGGTCTATCATATGGATCAACGGACAAACGGCGAGGTGTTGTGGGCAATGAACTGTAAGGTTCCTGTGGTGATTGAGGTGGTCGCATAGGAGTCTTAAAAGGAGCAGGACTGCCAGGTGACACACCTGGTGTAGGGGTGAGAGGTGGCCTTGAATATGGATCTTTACTTTGTGGCATGGACTGTCTCTGGAACAATTCAGATCTATTGAGTTTTGTGAAGGTGTCAGTGTTTCCTGAACCCAAACAACCATCAAAAACCTGATCTGTGTTAAGGGGCACCCTAGAAGTCCCCAAAGGTTTTGTAAAATGTTCTGATGGCATGGACCTTTGAGAATTGTCACTGTTGGAAGGAGATGAACAAGAATCTCTTAGAGGCGATGGTCTAGTATCAGAGGATTCATTGCCAGGGATTTGTCTTGTAGAACATATATCCATAGGTGATCCGGAATTCCTTCTGTGAAAGTTCTGACCTGTAGGTGGAGGTCTTGGAGTCCCTACCATCTTGGCATAGGGATCAACAGGAGATGATGGTCTAGAATTTGAAGATCCCGGGGAAAACATTAGTGGAGAATGTGGCTGTGAAGACTGGGATAACTGCAGCGGATCTTGTAAAGATATTCTTGTTGGCGTTGGAGGTGGAGCCTGTGGTTTGAGAAAGACATCATCAGAGAAGGATGCTGGAGCTCCAGACAACGTTTGTTTATTATATGTCTGTTGAATTGGAGACATATTTCCACTGTTCTGTTGAGGTGTTAAAGGACTCTGTATTCCACTGTTTGGAGTGTCACTTCCTGACTGACTCAAATGCTGCTGGGAACCAAATTGCTGTTGTTGCTGTTCATTCTTAACTTGCTCCAGTTTTTGAGTTGCTTCGATTTTTGCCTGTTGTTTACTCTTTTGACGCATTTGCTGCAAGATTAAAGAGAACTGAAGTCAAATAAAGTGTTATTGTATTTCATTACGTTACTTACATTATTTTTCACAAGATATACAACAGATATGAAGTTTGACCAATATTGATGCTATTTATGACATGTCATGGAAAAGCACTTAAGGGGAAGAAGTCCAAAAATGACCATAAGAACTTCTTGAAATCTTTCATGTGGTGTACCTTATATTTGCCACCATTGGTAATCACAGAAAATAAATGAAACGATGTGGTTAATACAGGTTACTGTGTCTATGTTTAAATAGTCATAATAGACAGATGCTAGAGCTAGTTTTTAAAAGTTGTTTTGTGTGAAGAGTGTAACAGTAAGAGTTCATCAAGGAACAATACCTGTCTAAATTTCCACTCCTGTTCATGTTCAGATTCCCTCTGCTTCATTGGATCTTTAAACAGGTCTGAGTCAATGCGGGAGCTGTTCTCAATAATCTCGTGCTGTTGACGCTTTAATGTGTCATTTGACATTTGCACTTTGTTGATTCGCAGTGCCGCTCGGTTATCTCTGGCCTTTTGCTGAAAACAAAATAACATTGTTCAGTTTAATGTTTAATAATGCAAAAATAAAACAGTAGTTAGGATCCAATATATTTATGCATCTGTGTGAGCAATCTTCCAGTTATGTTTATTCACCTGAAGTCTGTGCCACACTTACCACATATGGGGACCTCTCCTGAGAGCTGGCTTTCCTCCACAGTTTAGCAATCTGTTTCGATCTTGTAGTCCAGTCTAGGGAAATTGACAGGATTTAATTGAAAGTACTGTACACATGGACTAAATAGAACACACAAAAACAGTTGAATTGATTGGCTTACCAGGAAACTCATCC
This sequence comes from Platyplectrum ornatum, assembly GCA_016617825.1. NCBI lineage: Eukaryota > Metazoa > Chordata > Amphibia > Anura > Limnodynastidae > Platyplectrum > Platyplectrum ornatum. The sequence continues at coordinate 64,234 of JABWIB010001044.1, forward strand.
TTTAGATTTGGGAAGTTGACGTTGGTATATAAGACAGGGGCCACCGTGGCCATCTCCCCAAGTGCTTCTTCCTTCTCCCATTTCAGTGTGCTTCTCTGTGCATTGGACATGGTATCTCCCTCAGTCTCCATTACTGGTGCTTGAGAAGGCCATACATTGGAAGATTCATTCACCATGCTGTGGTACAATGGGTTCTTTTCCCTGGAAGCGTAAAACATAGTTATGTAGATGCGCCATGCTCATGAATTCATTTTTTTTATAGCACTATAAGGGGCAGATTCAGTTGTGTATTAAACATAAGGACAAATAATGTTTTCTTTTTACTCATGGCTCAGAGACGTGTATAATAACAGAAAGGAAAAAGCACGCTTCACGCTTTTTCCCATCTTGGAGAAGAATTGAATAAGCCCCTATATCTGTTTAGCAAGTAATAATTGTACCTGTTATCTGCAAATGGTGGCTGAGATATAGGAGGGAAGTTGCCGATTCCAGGGGCAAGAGGGTTATGTGGTAAGTGAGAGTTGGGCGGTAGCAAGCCATTGACCATGGGAATCCTTGAAAAAATGCCATCACCTTAAAAAAAAAAAAACATATTATAAGATTATATTATTTGCAGTATAATATAGAAAACGTTTAGTGTATGTAGCTTTGGAAAGAGGTACTTAATAAAGAGGTATGAAAACAAACCCATTATAGCTTATAAACCAAACACAGTTGTTTGCTTGAATATGTAATAATAGCTTGACCACTAGTCACAGAAAGCAGGATGAAATACTGAAATAAATGTAGATTTAAACATGATAAATAAATAGGTATATCATCAGAAATCCAAAAAGTTTAGTCCCCATTTCAAATCATGACACAAAAAGTCAAATGATATGTCCCTCAGGTCAGGATTGGACATATCAATGTCACACATTCTCTGAATAATCAGAATGCAACAAGACTACGTAATAAAAAAAAGAATACTTAAACATGATATAAATATATAATCTATAAACCTCCAACCATCCCATCCCCACCCCACATACGTTATGTTAAAATTATTCTTCGCTATAATAAACTAGGCCTATGTTGCCTATAGCAACCAGATTATAGCGGACATTCCCTAGTATGTAAAATAAAACATAGCTAGAATCTGATGGGTTGCTATAGACAACATCTCCACATTTCCATTTCCGCAGTTTAGTAAATCTAGGGCCTAGAATCCAAATGATAGGCATTTAAAATACTTGAAAAGTAGCATTGAGAAAAACCCATTTCCAGCTCTCACACTGATATCAATAATGCCAACACAGACTTTTAATCATGAACAGTTATAGTGTAAACTAGATAATATAATAACCAAATAATTTTTTTTCTGTTGAATATTACTTGTTTCAGAAATGTAAATCTCACAAACCATCGACCTGGTATAAACTTAAAACGGATATGGCTGACATATCAAACACAAATGGAGATAACAATGGAGAATAGTTTGTGTTGCGCTGTTGCCCATGACAGGTGATGCAAATGACCTCTGCATTCATAGTCTGGCACCCTCCAGAACTAAGCAACTGGACTGTTTCCATAACAAACCCATTAATCATTGGACAGCCAATATAATGGCAATTAAACCCCATTTGTTCAGTCCATTAATCGATTCATTGTAAACTGTAAAATGTTATATTTTCTTGTTAGGATTTTTTTTTTAGCTTACTAAATAGCAATGTACATAAAAGTGTCAAAACAGAGTGTTAAAAAATGATGTAAAAAAATAAATAAAATCATCCATTGTCACACTTGTATGGTGACATACTGGAAGTTCCTGCCAGTGTGACAGTCCAGAACACCCATATGAACCAACAGTAATTGGCTAAGCAGGATAAACAATATTACACTCCTAAGTGACTCCTGCCATAGAACCAGTGATGAACCATAAGCGCTGGAACGTTGTTGAGAAAGTTAAACTAGCTTCCAGAAAACCTTTCACCCTGGCCTTCATATGCAGCAAATGCTGTAACCAGGACTGAAACTTACCCTGGTTGTGCAAAGGCAAGAGCTGTGTATGTGGAGGATGAGGATGAGCTGAAGGTGGTGGCGGTTGTGGCAAAGATGGCGGATGGGTGGCTACAGGACTCAGCACAGCAGTAAATAAATCTTCAACATCTTTTCCTTCAAGTTCTGCAAACCCAACAAAAGAGCAGGAACCAAACATTTTAAAGATGCATTCTTGTCAAACCTGTTTGGAGTGATGTTATATTGTAAACCGAGGATGGGCATAATTACCTGGAATTTTATACAGTTTTCCCAAAATTGCACCTAATAGAGGGGAAGAAATAAGGATAATTATACTTAAAATTGTTCTCTTATTGTTTACAGAAAAACAAGCTAAGAATATTATGACATAGAAGACATAATTAGAAATAACGCTTTCTCTGATCAAAACCTTTACAATGATAAGCACCCATTGTGAAGACAAGCATATGGTACTCGCGCTTGGATCCCATCCTGTATACTTGACTAAATCATTTTATAAATAAATGAAAAAGTTTAAAAATCATTCACAGTTTAAAAAACAAAAGTAGATTAGATGCTTAAACATGGCCATAACTAAACTGGCTATTAGAAGAACTCTGATTTTAACTTTTGCAGCTGGATATCTTTAACCCCCATTGGTCAAGTACACAGTAATGACAGCCATTATTGCAGCTGTCCCTGCTTGTGTCCTCGTTCATCACGTTTTTTGCTGGTTTTTTAATTTAATTATATTTTTTTCTTCACAGTATCTGTATTTGACCTTGTATTTCAGTTTTCAGATCTCTAATAATACCCTATGCTACCTTTTTGTTGAACTAGTTGTTTCTTTAGTCTTGTAATCAGTTAAATAAAGATTTGATACCTTAAAAACGATATACTTTATTCTGTGGTAGGGACAATACAACATATGTACACAACACATTCTGTATAAAATACTGTATTCTCGCTTTTCTACAGGCTGTACTGCAGCAACTCCCACACACTGCAGGCTGAGCCTGGAAATGTCTCATGAGATTGATGAGGTCATGAATCTTGTGAGACAGCCATCAGCTCTGTGACACGAGGCACAAAGCACAGGGACAGGCCGTACCTGGATGTTATATTAGGCATCCAAGCCAACATGTTCCGGAGCTGTCTATATTTACAGAGCCTTGGCCCTACGAGCAGTCATTATTTACAGAGTTCGATTTGGCCACCATGGAGCCCTATCCACACTCTGGACTATCCAAACTTCCAGAAGCGTTATCTAGGGGTCAGGCAGTATATTCGCTCACCTGGGATCTGCCCCTTGCCCTCAATTATTTAAAAAGATTTTTAAAAAATACAAAAAAAAAAAGTACAGATTTGAGGGTGATCTAGACCAAAATGCAACTCGCACAGCACCCGCTTGCGTTCTGTGGGGAAGGGGTGAACGTACGTAGACAACGTACACCCAAGAAAACAAATATGTTAACGGTGACTAATTCATTCCTCTAGCAACAACAGATTTACAATGTCACCTGTAAAATCTTCTTCATACCAAGGTTATAACACAGAAAAGAAAAAAGTTTACCATCTGTAACCATTTTGTCAAGTTCTGGGCTGAGAATCCCATCCAGCTGGTCCTCGCTTAAAGGTCTCGAGCTCTGGCTGACAATGGTGTGAGGCAGAGAAGACTGATCATCAGATATGGTGCCTATGTCAAGACCAGCTGAGGGAAGCAAGCAGAAGAAGTGTCTTTAGAACAAGGCAGCCATTCACAGAACTGCTTATTTGTCACATAGGGAAGATCTATCCCTAAAAGATGGAAAAAGGACAAATACGGCAAAAGTCCTACTAAATCCTACTTGATTACAGAAGAAAAGAGGTAGAAGAGGGGGAAGTTCATATGAGGTGCATTAGAAAAAGAAAACATAAGAATACAGAATAACTGTGCTACATGTAGCAACAGGAGTGTTGTGAAAGGCTCGTAACTACATTTTAAAAGGGAAGAATGCCTGGCATATCATTTTGCCATATACCATAGTAAACTGTCCACTGTAGGGGGGGGGGGCTGACTACATTTTCCCTACTTGCAAACAAGCTAAAGATGCAGATTTATTTCAAATAATTAACAAATCAAATACATTAAGTAACATTTAAGTAACTCCTACCCAAGTAACGATCTGGGTGGACATCACATATACAAGGTGAGAGGGGGAACTATTCAAATAATACAGGAAGGGTGTGTTTAGGCCCTTACACCCTATGCAGTTATGAAATCCTGATCGCTTGATTATGGCAAAGGGAGTAGCCTTCCCATTCCCACACAGTGGCCAAACTACAATGGGTCAGGACCAGAACGTCAGTAAATAGCACAGTTGGAGAAATTGTCTCCTGACTAATAACCTGCTCCAGTGGATTTTTTATTTAGCAAATAGAAATGCTGTATCATTCCCTGCTTCAGGTCCTTAATAGACTGGCAGAGATACTGAAAACCATACATGTCATACATGTACCTCAGCAGGGAAGGCAGACAGTGAATATTTGGGTTACGTCAGTTTATAACACACTTGTTGTACTTGGTTGACATGCACAATATTGTGTCTATCAGTACATATTTATTTCAGTTTGTTACAAAGGGAAATTTGGATATTTTGCAGTCTACCAACACTAGATGATATAATGAAAATGATTACATTGAATCTGTGTGGTCAGATATTTGAAATATAACACACTGGGGCCTGTCATCCTGGGAGTTCACTGGAAGAACTAAAGTTGTTCCTACCACTAATATTAGACCCACCAGCTGTCATTTATGACAAATACCTAGAACACAGTTTAAGTACTTTGGCTTGACATGAGTTTTGCACTCACAAATAGACAGTAAAGAAAGAGAAGCTGTCATGCGTGTGGCATGCATACACACTGAATGCAGATAGCGATGGACTAGCCCACCTAGCTAGAGGATTTTCTGTTATATCTTACCAAAAGGAGAGGATGAACTCTCGACCTGGAAAGTGCATAAATCAAGACCTATAGGACCCAAACCAGATAAAATGGATGATTATAACAAAGGCAAAATAAAGAAATGGAGGTGAAGCAACATGCTGAAAAGTGCGGACAGCCAGAAAGCAATTAATACAAAACAAAAATAACAGGCTTATAGGCCGCAAGCAGAGAAACCAAATCACATCTTTACAGGAGAGTGCTGGCAAATGTAACTATAACCCAGTCTGATGCACTGCTGTAGCCTTCACAACATGACCACTGTGAGAATCAACAAACCTTTTGAAGACATGCAAGTTTGGCTTGTAGATTTTGCAAGATCATCAGAAAGAATTCCAAAGATATCATCCTCTGTGTTCAAAACATCAGACAGCTCAGCCAGAGGATCGTGTGCACCACCTATAGGAAAACGGGGAGAGCGGTAATTACCTACTGGCAGCTAATGAGCTATTACACCAAGATCATTTGTGAATGGGAAGCCGTAATTTGTTTTCAGAACAATTAATTTTAACAATTAATATCTATCTTAAGGTCTGCAATTTGTATTACAATGATATTTATTCTGACTCCAATGAGAGGGCTTCTTACCATCCAAGTTTTTGGACGGTGTTGCTGCTGAACTGAGTAGGGGGTCCGATGATGGATCCAGAAAGGTAGAATTGAGATTTGCTTTGTAGAGAGGCTGAGCTGTGTTCTCAGGAGAGTTTTCTATGGTGGATTTGCTTTGTCTACTGGTATCCAGAAGATTCCTCCCAAAAAAAGCTTCCTATAATTAAACAATACAGAAGAACACAAAGTGTGTTAAGTCCTCCCCTGTATCCTTAATAAACAATATGGATGAGGGGGCACTTGGTTATGAGTGATCGTTAATAACTGATCAACAAGGTATTCAGCTGGTAAATAAACGTTTAATGGCAAAGAAAATACAAAAAGATTAATAAAAAAAAGGCACCAATTACCTACTTGCTGAATGTGGCCAATACTGGATTTTCTAAACTGGGAATGGAAAAGTGAAGATGTTGCCCGTAGAAATGGAAAATGGGCAACATATTAAATTGTCCATTCCCACAGTTTATTAAATATGCACCCAGAATGATTGAAGATATTCACCCTATGTTCTCCGTACATTGGGAGAGGAATAAACTGTTCTAGGAAACTGATCCAAGAAGAGAGATATTTTCATTTGATTTCACCGAGCAACCAGTGGTTGTATAGGAATATTGTGATTCAGTTATACGGCCCTGACCACCACCCAAGTAGAAAGAAAACCCATCAAACCTAACTCATAACACACAAAGTGTTCCCATTTCTGCATACTCACTATTAATTGGAGGACGGGGGTGAGGAAAAGTCATTTCAAGGGCACAATTATAAGAATTATGTTAGACTAAATAAGCTTAACCTCAATCAAGAATATAACCAGAAAATAATAAAAACAAAGTTCAAAGTTCAAAATACTTGACATTGTTATTACTGTGTAATAACGTGTAGTGAAAATTTTATTGAAAGGTTTTAATATAGTTCCTGCATATTATCCAGCACGTTACAATTTTAAATAATTAACATAAGACTAGGTAGTAACAATCATTGAATGAGCAAGTGCTCAAAAGCTTGTTCTATGTCCATTGTTCAATATTATTACTCGGTCACATTTAGTACAACATGAACAATTGTCAGTTACCTGTAGATAAGTAGGAAACGTTTCTTCTAACTTGTTTTTCTTTTTCCTGTATCTTTTCTTTATTTTCTCTGCATTGTCGGAGCCAGCAATGCATTCTATAGGGGTTTCAGGCTGATGGTCATTCCAAACTATGAGAAAATGCAAAATGTAAGCTATTATTGTTTTCATGGTCCTGTATCAGCAACAACAACCGTCAATAGCAGTGTAAAATGTTTGCAACTTATCACTTTAGATCGTCATATACTCAGTGTGCTCAGATCATCGTTGGTCATTTTTGTCTATCCAGTACAAATACTGTGAAGGTCTTGTTGAAAGACATATGAGCCTATTTAAAAGGGCAGTTTTATTGCACCTACTCCTGTTCTTTGGAATCATCTGTTCAAGTTTCTGAATACCGTTCCCTACTATTCTCATCTTTCCCCTCGCTTTTCTCCCATAGACTGGCATTGGCAGACATTATACATATGTTTTGTTGGACAAACAGTTTATATTTTTTTTTTTTTATTTGTATGAATATATCTGCTGTTTTAAATCAAAAGTGCTCCAGTAATGGTATACATTTCCGCACTCCAAAGGGTTGTATTACACAGAGTTTGAGAAATCTCACAAAAATATGAATGAATGATCAGCACTTCTCCTCCCAAACCAAAAGCCAGCAGCATTGGGGCAGGGTAAGGGTGTGATTTATGCAAATCACATCTGAAGCCCCACCCCCTGAATGGCAAAAAAATAAATAAAATTTACTACGGATGTATGGGGGCTTAATGTCATCAAGTGCCACCCATTATTTTTATATATTTCCAAGAAAATTTCCAGAAATTCAAGAGTCGGCAACCCTGTTTTGGTTTTTATGTTCAGTACAAGCTAAGATGGAATAATCAACAAAGGGACATGACTGTTTTTCATGTATTTTGACACATTGGGCGCTGTTATGACGTTTACAGCCTGTATTTACTTTATAGAATTATGCTGGCACCCGATTATATTAGTAACATCAAAACCACACTATTTTAAAACTCTTAGTCATACACACACACCTACACAAACACACACCTACACCTACACACCCTCTCCCACCCACCTTCATCTTTACTTGGCAAAAGTTCAGAAACAGAACCAGAGGAATCTTTTCTGGACAGTGATCTCTTAGATTTTGCTTGTCCTGTTCTGCTTCTTTGGCGAACCATGAATCCCCCGATACCTGGAGAAAAGACAGTGGTTATTATTGTGCTTTAGACATCCAGTAATTCATATTACACAATACGACCCATACTATAAATAAAGTCACACCTGGTCTGTATGGCTTTCTCTTCCTTTTCTTCATTCCATCCATTACCTCTGTGCCCTTACAGTCATCATCAATTGCTTCCCGCTCTGGACTGGAATCTGATTTTACGTCGCAGTCCATTAGATCACCTTCTAAAACACACATTTATATATCACAGATTTAATATTGGGTGCAGGAACACACAACATATTCTAAGTCAATGAAGACTTTTAATTAAGTTTTTTTAATTAAGTCAATGAGAGAAGTGACAGTATTGATGTACCTCCATATACACTCCCACCTATTTGATATATTATGGGGAGAAACGCCATTTTTGGTGTTGGGTTTGAAGGTAGTGGTCCAGCAACTCAAACTCAAATATCAATCATAAATTGTAATTATCTATCAGAAATATAATGCTGTATCATTAAAGTGCTCTCACCTCTGCTGTCATCCATCTCCCCGTCTCGGGAATGTTCAGACTGAGGGTCTGGAGGTGTTTGGAGCACTGCCACACTGTTCTGATTGATGATCTTTAATTTCAGCTTTGGTTTTGATCTCCTCCTCCGTGGAACAGTGATTGTTAAACTCTGTAACTGCAAGAGCCCGGACTCTGTCAAGCACACTCCATCCTGGGTGAAAGTTTTCAGGATATCTAAAGGAAATTAAGAGCATTAAAGATGTTATTCATAATGCGCAGGAACATACCAGCATATAAAGCTAATAGAACAGAATACACTGCTTCCAACACAATTTAAGATATTTATACATATCTTACTTCAAAACCCATATGTAGCAAGACATCCTTGCCATATTTTTTTCTTTTCCTAATATTTATACCCAGCATAATGAATAGTATTTAAAAAAAAAAATTATAACACAAGATGAGGGCAACTTGGATGGCTCTGTGGTAGCACTGCAGCCTCACAGTGCTAAGTTACGTTCGATTCCCTGGACAGGACCTTTTCTGTGTGTATGTATGTTCTCCCAGTGTCTGCGTGGGTTTCCTGCCACATTCCAAAAAACATGCTGGTAGGTTTATTAACAGCTCATTAAAATTGTCCCTATGTGTAATTGCACTTATGTATCAATCTCCCATAGAACGTAAGCCTGCGGGCAGGGCCCCTTCCCCACCAATGCTGTCTGATACAAATTGTAGAGCGCTACATAACATGATGGCACTATATAAAAAACATGTAAATTAAATAAATCACATGTTTTGCCCATGCATACTTTCTTTCTAGCTTGTGAAGATATGACAGCATGCATTTTCATAAGATGGTCATTATAGGCAGATGCAGACTTACCAGGTTCCCTAGATTTTGAAACAATCTGAGCATCTACTGGGGATTCGCACTCTTCTAGACAGGTTATAAAAAGGATACAAAACAGTTAAAGAATATTAATTGAAATAAGTACAAAACAACATCAATAAAATAACTACAAGGACAAAAACTAAAAACAACTAAAAATAAAATGAGGAAAATCTATTCAATGATCACTACTGCCCAGATATAAAGGGCGTCAGATTGGGAGTGTCATATAAGTGACATTGCTGCCACACTTGCAGTATTGAGGGGGAGCATTCAGCTGATCAGAGTAAACACTACCAGGTGTCTGCAGCCGGAGCGCAGTTTAGGGACGCCCCAGGGATATAAGTTACTGACAGGCTGCCTAGATTCACTAATGCTGTAATACGATGACACGATTTTAATTATTAATTATTATATAAATATCACTAATTTCTTCATATTCAATCCCAAAACAATAAAATAAATTCCATTAGCCTTTTTTTTTTTAAATTAACTTTTAATTTCTAGTATGTTGCAGATTGTAAAGCTTGTTCTTATGATCAGGCCTCATAGTGGGTATTTATAAGTGGGGGTATGAAGGAGAATATTTATCACAAAATCACAGGTCAGGAGAGGTTGGGCTTATACAAGAGTGAAGCTTAGCAGGGGTAAGTGCCGGTACTCTGTACCAGTGTACACTGGCCCACTTTGAGATATAACACATGTAATAATTAATATATGTAATAGTTTACTTGTAACAGGCAAATAATATAATCATTGAGCTTATTACCTTGCGATTGTGTTGCAAATGGCTTACACATAACACAGTCAAAGCCGCTGTCTGCCGCACTTTCCACTTCCGCCTCTGTGTTTAGGTTCTGGCATGACCCATGAGACCACCTGCGTTTAATGCACACTCATTAGAAGAGAGTAGTAGAGCAGAATAATAGAGGATAGAAGAAAGTCCACACCACTTACCTATCACATTGTCTACATTGAAGAATAAGTTCATTCTCTATGTAATTCTGACTGCAAACAGGACAAGTAGATAGACTGGCACATGGACCACACTGTGTGTAGTTATTCTGCCACTCGCACCTCAACCCCGGTGTTATTGCTTTGCAATTGTTGCACGATACACACCTGGAAAAGGACAGCATTAGTCTGCATGCTCTACAAATGACATCCTTACAATCCTTCACATGATCTGAATTGCGATTGTTGCAGATGATACACATATATATTTATACTGACCATTTACACTTCCATCCTCCCTTGGGAACAGTCTGTAAAGGCGGATCCAGGCAGTATGTATGGTAGCTAATGTCACAGTCGTCACAGAGCAGCAAGCGGCCAGGATCTGTGGCTTTCCCACAGGCCTCACACACCGTGCACTCCAAGCACCTCCAGCCCTTACGTAGGATAACTTTACTAATCTGGAGATCACATCACAAAAAATAATAAACATAAGCAATCAATATTAAATTGTGTTTCATGTCGTAAGGAGCAAACAAAATGATACGGCATTGCCAGTCATGGAAAGCAATAATTTCTATAATGCTATAGTTATACCCCCATTATACAGCGATACAAAACACAGAGTCTGTGTGAAACATAACTTTTATTTGTATTCAAAGTAAAATATTACAGATGACAACTTATAGAAGTATATAAAATTAAATATATATTAAAAACTATACATACTTCTGTAAAATCTTATTATCATATAAAATCTTATCATATAGCAAACTAAAAAAAATATGTCCATATATGCAGAAAACTTTATTTTTCTGTGGATAGGTCTTAACACTTCTATATGAATCATTTTCTTAGTTAATATTTTAATTTCTGGATTGAGCTTTGCTGACACTGTTATTTTGTGTAATAGGACACTCACCTTAATACTGACACAGTATGGATGGTAACACTGCCCGCACTGAGAGCAAGCAAGAAGTCTCCCTTCAGCACCTTTCCCAAAGCTACCACACACCACACACATATCCTAACAAAGATACAAAGTAACGTATTACATTGTGAAAACTGCAGACACACCTTATCTACAATGGTCATATTTTATTATTATTATTATTTCTTGGAATATACAGAAACAGTATAGCTGTTACCAAATATGAACTTTGGTAACAATGGAATATGATTTCTGTAAGACAGGTACGCAGTATGTGAATGAATTAATAAGAGCCTATGAAGTTCTTTGGAATAATTATTAGTCTACTATCGATGAATAGTGAAAGCATTTATTTACGGGCTCTAATTATTCCACAAAGCAAAACGGAAATTTATAATAAACGTTACTAAAATCTATTTGCTTCATATTCCAGCCACAACATAAAGGGAAAGGTCTTGACCCAATCGGATTAAGACCCAGATCTGAAAATAATTGCAAACCTGATGCAAGGTGAACCTGTCACTTCTGGAAAATAAAACGACTGTATTGTGCATTGAGGTTTCTTCCTCCTCCTTGTATGATGAAAGATCAATTGTGGTTACCTGCTGCAGAAACACAAATCACTCAGAGGTCTCTAAGGGATAGCACTCATGTTCTTACAACAATCATTCCCAAAGACAACTTTCACAGTCTCAGTCTCTTTATGAGCAGCGGGATAATGGGAAACTGTGCACGAATGAGGCATGTGCCATCCACTCCGGATTTCTGCCTCAGTACACACACTTTACAAAAGAGCAGGGACAGAACAGGGGTTCTCTCAAATATACGGAGGGCTTTATTATTTTCTATTGTAGCTTAACATAAATATATGCATTACTATTGATGGTAAATTCTCTTATGATCATTACAACTTCCCTAGAAGTGTACCGAGTAGACATATATCTATGCCTTCCCAGTACACCTAATAAGTAGTGCTTATTAGGTGGCCAACTGCTATGAANCATGCGGCTCTACAGATATTTAAAATTAATTACTCAACTTTATTAGACTCCACCACCTGTGATGGGGTACTATTCCCCTTTGATGGTGGGATACTTATCCAATATATTTATCCTTATCCAATGCTCATCATTTATAATAACAGTAATAAACACAATATCTCACCACCTGTCCATCTGCATATCTAGCTGTGTGCGTACATGTGTGTGTGTGTATATATATAATACACATATACATACACACACGTATATACATGCGCACATATACATACATACACACACACACATACCCGCAAAAAAGTCCCAAATGACTGACATCTACTTTCTCGGCCATGAAACAAAACCATTTTACCAAACATAATTATATTTGGGGTTACAGGTAGTTGCCAGTAGTTATGTCTGTGTGGTGGCAGCAATTAGCGCTGTTGAAGTCTGTTTATATCTATCATTTTACTAGTCCAATCCATTATTAATGAATCCACCTGCCTCCATAANATAAGACATAATGCACATAATGAGTAGAACTGCTCTGCAGCAAAACCAATCTTTCTGACAGTGCAAATCTAAACTCTGTTCAGAGGTGTAGTACGGAGCCCTTATAGCCATAATCCAGAATTTCCATACACTGGACTATACCTTAACGCACACGCACCCACCACACAGAAAAAGGGGCTGGTGCGTAATGAAGCTGCACCGCTGCTGTTACTGCAGGGATGTAGGATCATTCTGGGCATGTGCTGATACACAGCGCCATGTCTACGCATGTACAGAACAATTACAGATTTAGGATGAGTATGTCTATACTGAATTAATACAGATTACATAACACGAGATACTTGAGGCAAACGACAGCAAAAATGGCTTTGGTAAAATAACGTAAACTAAAGTAGTATTTTGTACCCCAGGGATTACGAAGTTGCCTATGGGGGTTTTTAATTTTGAACGGCCTCTTCCACCGCGGCCAGACAGTCCAGACCCCCTTGGTCGCCTTCTAGGAAATCCTGAGCCGCGACCCTATTAAAATAGGAGAGAAATGATGAGGAAAATAAGTAAATGTAAAAACACATAAATACTGAGAATATAAACACTGCATTTATGCACATGAAACAGAGGGAAATCATTGAAAACAGCTTTACTACAATTATTATGAGGCTCTGAAATTGAAAATTTTATGAAAAAAAAATATATCTTCAAACTGGACCTCTGTTATAGGTGCAATTGAGAGTAAGTCTGATACTGTACACAGGTATGTAGACTTGCATCATTCAGCGGCATACGTCCTTGTCAGTATAAATAAGTGCCATTACATAGGATGCAGTTACTGACTACGTCTGATCTAAGCTTATTATGACACATTACATAGCTCAACCTGATACATGAAGTAACTGTGATAGAGAATTCTGCTGACTCTTAACACTCCACCATAGGGGAAACTAGTGCATATTTTACATAGGGGGATAAGCTGCTGTGTTATTCAGCTATGGAAGTGTGATGAATGTTTTCAGGAGTATACATTCCCATACGGAGGGTAAAGTACGCATTCTGTTTGCTTCAGAACACATATGTATATGGAGCCTAGACATGCATTCATTCAATCAGGACAAGAAACTATTCAGTTTATAAGAAGAACACTGGCCTAGAAAGTGGAAACTATATTTGGGGCACATTAGCCAGTTTAATACAAATGAGCCATCAATTAGTAGATTTTATATAAACTTGCAATCATCCTGTAAGAAACAAAAGTGACTTGTCTAAGCGGACAATAAGACACTAATACACTATTGCTGATATTGGGGAAGTCTGATTTTTCTTTTTTTTTTTCTTTGTAATTTTGTTAAAAGATTTTGTTTTAAGCATCAAAAACTTCCTGTAAAGCAGCAGTGTGATTTAATGTACATATGCTCAATTTTATTAATCAAGAATGATTTTGTAATAGACCCAGCATTAAGGGTGATCATTATATGTGTACAGTTACCCTTTAACTCTAGTTTTATGGGAATTTTGGCCTCAAGACCATATGTGTTTAGTGAAGTTGTAGCTTCTGCATGTTAACACGTTTTAGAGTCCCTTAAACTTAATTTGTAAATCACTGCAGAAATGTAATTTATAGTTATGGCCAAAATCCTTAACCCTTGTGCTGGAGTAAGATAGTCCTTGGGGGTGACAGAGTCTTGTCTAAAGCTGGCCATACACTATAAGATAAATTGTTCCAATCTAAGCATTTTTCAAGAGTGGGTAAAACCATGTTGAATTGCAGGGGAGGTGAACTGAATTAATAGCAATCAGTATTACAGGTGAGAGATGATTCCTAGCACAAGTGTAATAACAGTGTAACAGTAACACTGGTCAGTATCTGTGTG
>JABWIB010001045.1:17635-32205 GCA_016617825.1 Platyplectrum ornatum
GAAACCTGCAACCCTTTTTTGGCGCATCCTCGACAGCTCTTAACAAAGTTCGGGATGTCCTAATTACTGTACTGTCACTTTACGACTGCATTGTGTAACTTCAGCAGGATCTTAGATGAGCAGCCTGTATGTTATTAGTTTTTCCCTCTCTCTTCCCTGTCGAAATCAATTAATGAAGATTTGATTTAAATCGACAGCATAAAAGGGAAGGTAATTCTCAGGTTCGGCTTAGATTGTACTAATACATTCAACATAGTCCCAATGAACAGATAGTTGTACTCACAGATGCTGCTTCAAAGGGAGACTAGCCTTAGGCTAGCATATCATGGGAGCTGGCTGATTGGTTCATGTTATCATTAGTGCCACTGCTCGTTTGCAGCTACACAGGAACAGGATGAGGGGAGAGTGCTCCCACTTTACAGCAGACGTATTTTTCAAACGCCTTTTCAAATTGTTTTCCATGACAGAAATTGTTTTTTCAGCTCTGTCATTACCTGCTGATACGCTGACAGAATAAATACTCTAGCTTTAAAAAGCCATCTAACAACCCTGCAGATTTTTTTCACCTGTCCTCATTTTTTTTCCCTTTAGCTGCAACATTTATTTTGCAACAGTAAAATAGAGATGAGGGTTTAAACACATACTGACACAGTGCCTGCTGCTCTGCAGAAGGGAGAAAAAAAGTTTATCCAAGGGTAAAGACAGGCCTTTAAAGCCATTCATCTCAGTACACAGAGTTAAGGTTTCAATGCATCATGATTGAGCTTAATTCTGCAGTACTTTGGACAGCTGTCAGGATCTGTCTAAGCACAACGCTTCAGTACCATGGACAGCTCGCTCCCTCACACTGTATCTAGGCAGGGGCTTTTTACACAGTGCTTGTTGAAAACAGTAAAAGGGCTAATTTAACATTGGGTGTATATCAATGCCCTAACATACATGTGCGTGTTCATTACAGAAGTGGATCACAGGATGCAGCTTTCCGCAATGTACATTATTTGCATAAAGAGGATAGGAAGGGCTGTGTGCATACACGATTAAGTCTGGATCCAGTGCATAGTTACATACAAATACAATTATGAGTGTGTTTGTGTGAGGGAGAGGAAGTGGTCACATTCTTGCATGGGTAGAGGGGGAGTTTACTGTTTAAGTCACATATTAACCAAACCTGGCCAAACCTGACCCTGTCCCCACAGTCCATGTTTTCCAAGACTCCTCACAGAATCACAGGTGACATACCGATAATTACTACCAACTGTGGATTTATCAAAATAGCACAGAGACCTGGAAAACAGGGATAGTTGGTAGATCCCAAGGACAGGCTTAGCCATCCTTGGTTTAAGCAGGTGCGGTGCCTAGGCCCACAAGATAGGGCTTGGCTGACATCAGATATAGCGCCCACAGCAGAATGTGGTAGAGGTGAAAGCTGAAAGATTCATTGATGCGAACAAGGGCAAGTTTAGGAGAAAAACAGTAGTATATTTTATACTTTGTTGCAGGCTTAAACAATGTGTTGTATGGTCTTCCTCAAGGGACATTGTCACTGGGCACACACACCCACCTAACCATCTAATAAATGGGCATAAAGGGAGGAAACCATTCCCCCATGCAGTGGGCCCTTTGAATGTACAGGGTTAGTGGTTGTTTTGGGAAAATGATAAGGATTTAGTGCTAATATTTCTGCTGGAATGAGACACAAGCTCCTGTCACAGAAACCACGAGTAAAGCATATACCGTACTGGCACTATGGTTGGAAGAACCAGATCTATTTTCCCAAGGCAAGGGAAAGGACAGGCCTCTTTCATGTATGAAGTAACAAAAGNTGACAATACCTTTGGATCGCAGATAAATGCTAAACCCAGCAATTACCACACCTTCCCCCTCGCATCTCTTGGATTACACTACTGTACCTGCCCTGTGCCCTTTTGCAAAGCACTACATTATAAAATGCTGAATATGGCGGATTCAGTTCCTTGATTAAATTGCGTAACAAGCCCATGCGCAGTTTTGTGTAGCGAGTGCATGAATAGTTACAAAAAGTGGTTGCTTTATGACTTTTTGTCTGTGTATATACTTACATACAATATATCGTACTGGTTAAAAAATTGTGGCAAAATCGTCAACCTTGCAAGGCTTGTTAAGACAATCATTACAGATTTGTTAAGACAATTATTACAGACACTGTTGAGTTAGATTTCTATGCTGTAAATAAAATAAAAACCATCACTTTGTTCCGTCCTGCCGTCTTACCTCGTCATGTTGGGTGAAGAATTAGGTGAGTGACGCATTCCTCCATTCCGCTGCTTTTTTTTGGGTGACAATGCAGATGGCTGCTCATCTTCAACTGCAAACACAGGCAAAGCGGTCAGGCAGGGGAGAGTGAGGAGGACTGTAGACAGAAGACAACAAGAAACTAACAGAAGAAGAACAGCGGTGAAGGGAATACAGACAAAACATGTAACACNTCAGTCACTCACAGCTCTACCACCACTAGGCTACAACAAGGATGAAAGCTGTTAATTGCAAGAACAAAGCACATTTAGATAGCAGAATTTAGGAGAAGTTCTAAGAAACAACAAATGCCGTTACAACAAGCTGTCATAATCACGATTCATGCAGGTCTCCTTCTTGAGCTGATGAATTTCTGACAGCTTGGAAACCCTTGAACCCCAATATGTCTCTTCTATTTGTTTTTGCAGACAATAGTAACTTGTATACCTCATACTCAGGAGTGTGCTACAATCTTAAGCCAGCGCATAATTTATTTTATTTTTTATTATTTATTATATATATATATATATATATATATATATAAAATCTAATTTAGTTTACTGCCTCTTCATTAATGGGTGCATTGCAACCCTAACTTTTTTTCCCAACTTTAATGGTTAAAACATCTTTCTTTATATCTGTGTAACACTAAGACTAACCTGATGAACTGATAAAATGAAATATCCCAGGAAACCTTTAAAACTCAACTGATAGGTGTATGCAGAAGTGGGCAAAACAAATGGGTAATGGACATGGGTGCTCCGTACAGCCTGCTGAGCAAAGTAATCATTAGTATATAGTATTTCTACATCTACAAATATCTATAAGATGTGATTGTTGCATTTTCACTCTGAANTAACCAACTTGCAATGTCAGCCTACATTCTAAAACTATCCTGGGAAGTCTTCAACCTAATCTTCAATTACCCCCTCCCTTAGTGTTATTTCTAGACATGTACTGTTAGCTGTTTGTTCTATTAATTAAACCCTCAAGGGTTATGAAATGTATTGGATTAGCATAGACTTCATTTTCAGGGCTCTGCTGAACAATTTAAAGCTCTGTTAACCTATTAATGGCATGATTTCTAGGTACTGGATGGTCTTAACAAAGCAGTTCATAAGCCCAGCAGTAACTGACAACTGATAAGTAGCATCTGATGGAGGACTCTATTAAATACCACTACTATTGTGAACTGCAAACAAATACAACATTCATAACAATCAGCATCTCCTGTTACTTGAAGGGCAATATGANCTATTTATATTCTGTCCTAGGTGAATCTGATGTGTATGATCGGATATTTTGGATAAATATAATGAGAAAAAAAACTGACCTAATTATATACAATGTATCTCTGAAATACCAGCACACTATCAGCAGGCATTTCAGTGATATACAGCATGATANAACTATAGCCAAAAAGCTTTGCAGNAATAACAAGCACCATCATATCGTTATGAATAAGGTCCCAGATAGAACTGGGTGGTACTTTATCCTGGCAGTGATGAACAAATAATAGAACATAAATATATAAATATAACATAAATAATATATTTCATTCAGAATTTAGACAGAAGTCTATTTATACAGTATGTGTACGTCAGTCCATGCTATTTCACAAATTAGACAGCTCATCCATCATATTTAATGCTTTTGCTTTCTAAACACATTTCTAATGCATAATGGTTTAGACACTTAATTAGACATTGTCAATGCACAAATTCAAATGTACTGCAATTATTCAGAGCCTCATTCATATACCACTAGTTCCTGTAAACCAATAATCCCCCTTTATATGTGTACAGCAACAAGAAACCTAACTACCATATTTTAGAATGCATTCACTTTTAATATCAGTAAGTAAACAGTTATGTCTATGTGTCTTTTGTTTACACTAATGTTTTAAAGTGATAAGTATGTACCTTGGATTTAGTTTACATTGATGTTCACAAGAGAATTATCATTGACTGCAGAATGTGTTGTTTCTTAATGAAAATATGATAACATTAATAATTTTCAACATGAAAGACTCGGTTAAGAGTTGTTAGTTTCAAAGGCGGAAAAATACCACATGCTGTAAGTATTGTCAACATTCTCATTCTCAGCAACCTGTACACTCCTGTAGGAATGATGCCTTATCACATATGTAAAACCAACATCAGAAACTTCTAAAATCTTTACAGTATTGGTGCTGCAGTGCAAATGGAGAAATAATACAATGCATATGATTGTGCAGAGGTTTAATGTGCTCACAAATTATGGACCATAGATTTTACTTAACAATCATATGGTCTTACATATTTTCATTATGCATATTACACTTTTCTGACAATACGATTTAAAATTGGATAACCGCTAAGACAATTTTTTTTAAACACACACACACAAACACCCTAGTACAGTATCTGAAATTACAACTGAATGACGTAAGTTAGCTTACACATTGGAGGCTAACATACATCATTTGCAATCCTATATTCCACATGTGCGAGGTAAGTGCACACTCCCATATTAACCTTCAGTGTGCAGAATTCTACACAGTGCCTGAATGCGGAAAGATCAAATAAGCAATGCAGGATCATATGTAAGGGCTTAGCCAAGCACTGTAAGATCTGCATGCATTTCTTCACCCACACCATGTGTCACACACATGATGGCTCATACTGTGCAGTTATCAGAGATACTGTATACTGTATAACTTGGAACACAGTAGCAATATGTATCTAGTTTGTGCACAACGTACTTACGCATACAGTATGTGTAAATCAGCTATCTTTCTTACACCCCTATTTTATATTATGTAAAAGTTAAAGGTGGCATCTAGACTGTGTAAAAANCCTAGGTGCAGTAACCATATGCAGGATAGTTTCCACATGCACTCTTATCTAAGAGCTTTACGGATCTGGTTTCCACGTTATTAGAACCACACATCCTGCATTCGGTTATAGGAACACATAACTTGCAGTAGTCTGGATCCATTCCAAAGTCATTGTTACAATATTAGCTGGGATTTTTTTCTTGGACAAGAATAAAAATGTAAAATGTGATATTTTTCATAATTATCAGTGTTATATTTTGCTGGAATATAGCATTCAACANGATCAAGATAATATTTAATCCTTTTAAAAAATAAAACCTGAAGGTTAAATTTGTCAAAATTAGATTAAGAAAATATCAATTANATGAGCACTGTTATGATGCTACAAATGGTTATCATTACAACAGGAGTATTTTAATTAATGCTGTTATTATCATTACAGAGATCCGGATCTACCTACATAGCTCTTGGATGGACACAGGTTGCTTAGGGTGGTAATGGTATTTGCCTGGCAGACTCAGTGCCCGCTGCAATCTCAGGTTGGCAGAGTTCCCTTTATTAGAGGAGCCCAGTAAGTGCAGGTGTAGCAAAGCGGGATCACAGGGTAAAAAGAGGCTCCCTT
Organism: Platyplectrum ornatum; assembly: GCA_016617825.1. Classification (NCBI taxonomy): domain Eukaryota; kingdom Metazoa; phylum Chordata; class Amphibia; order Anura; family Limnodynastidae; genus Platyplectrum; species Platyplectrum ornatum. The sequence continues at coordinate 23,347 of JABWIB010001045.1, forward strand.
TGCGGTTATTAACAAGAGGAATTGGCTCTTGTGACTCCAGGCTGAGTTTAGAGCCGGGCACAGAGTTTGAAGTGGCATTCTGGGGAGGAATAAACAGTCTCTGGACACTTAATCTAGCTTCTTTCTTTGTGGCTAAAGGGAAGAAACAAAGAGGTGAACAATTAGCAGCATAGTAAGAAATACAGTGATCTATGGGATTCTTTGTCTGGAAGCAATAGTTAAAACAGACTCTTCATTACTGACAGTACATGACAAGGATGGGACAAAAAGAGTCACAGGAGAAGGAACTTCACAGCAATTAATATAATGAACATGGGAACTCTTACTTTTATGTATATAACCTGTGTGTGGTTTTGTCTTGAACATTATTCAAGGTTTCCATAAATCTATAATTTCACAAATGTCTCATTTACTTAAATCACTTTCATTTTATAAACCCAAGTGATTCTACTCAGTAAAGACTTAATTATGACTTTAAATAACATGAGATCAATATATTAACAATTATGACAATTTTGAAATCACAGTCCGTGTTTACATGCTGGCTATTAGGACAGCCAGCGGTCTCATTTAAAGTAGTGATGCTGATGGAAGAGCAGCATAGTAGCACACAGGGATAAAGAGGGCATACAGATGGTTGCAGTTCCATATATATATCAAAGCAAAAATTAGTTATTACTCAGAGCAATCTAAAGGTCTATTTTTCCTTAGGATACCCAGCATTCCTTTATAAAACAAACTTGTAAGCATCTNACCAGAAAGATCCTTGGTCATTTGAAATATGTAAAATTATATGCATCCNCCTATTCTCTATTATTAGCAAATTAACATATTTTCGCATTATCACTGTACTTAATGTACATTGGTATATCCTTTTTACTTTTATTATTTCATTTTAAATATTCCTCTCCCTCCCTGCCAACATGTGAAGATATGGGAGCCAGTGTCAGCAGAGAATCAATGGAAATTGTTGCTTGCTGGATTATTAATCCCAGACAGCATAGCAGCACCTAATGTNTAATCTGAACAGGGCGCGTCACGTTACTGCTCCAAGAAACCTGTGACTGGGTATTTAAACCACTGTATGGGCCGCATTAAGAGATCCAGAAAGGCAGAAGCGATAAGGGTGGTCTACGCATGAAAAGGCCAAATCCAGCAGGGCAGAACTGCGCATGACACAGGAGTGGAAAAAGAGGGACACTTAGCATTATTGCCCAAGTTTCTTTACTCCAGGAAACATTCAAACAAGGTTAAACATTGTAACATNAAGTGTATATTTGGATATTTGTCCCATGTTTCTATAGAGATCTGATGAAATTTTACATACACTAAAAGACAACTACAAAATATCCATCCATAAGTTTTACTGGAGCACTCTCTCATTTCTGGCTCTTATTAACATATGGAATAATGTATGAGAGTGGTNGCAAAGATTTTGTACAGCATTTGTAGTAAAAATGTCAGCTTCAAATGGTTGTCAAAATCACCAGTTAGTGATTTTACCAATTTTATTAATAAACAAAAATCTAATNTAAACAAAACCACACAAACAAGTAATTATCTTTCATCTATTATATATGCAATTTTTCACACATAAACATTGAGATATATATATATATCTCAATCTAGCAATAGTTTTTTAAGCAAGCTTTAAGTCATATCCTCTTCCAGTAAAAGGGTTAATGGGAACTGCTAAGAAAATAAAGCTTCAACCTTTGTGCTATTAGCTCTGAGCCATCCACGGATGCTTATTGCAGCCGTCAGCTGCCGCATAGACTTAAAACCCGGCACGATAAGTCCTAGTCTCATCTGCCCCTTGTCAAACCCAGGAAGCTGGGTAAGAAGGAGACTCAGTGTGGCAGCTTCACTGTGGAANTGGAAGAGCCCAGACGGCCCCTGTCTCTCCGTTTTTGGGCAAAGCAAGTGATGGCTCCTTAATGCATTCTTTATCAAAGGTATATTTTTCCCTCTCCCTCCCTTTTCTTTGAAATCCCTTACCAGGTCAAGTAAGCCCAGGGGAGGAGGCATTAAAGGAACAGTCTTCTCAAACAGATGTAATGGTAGCTGTGTTTTTATGGTATTATCTATTACTGTATTTATACAGTTATAATGTATATATATATATATATATAAAAAGTCAATCTCTCATTAACGCAATGGCTCGTAATGATAATATGGATGGAGTATGGATATATCGTTTTTGGTGATGATAAATGTAAGCACCGATAATCAACTCCCCAACTTAAGGAATTTCCTTCTGCCAGTTGGCTTGCTTCTACTGGATCAGGTGGAACCATAGCCTACCTGCATCGTTCNTTAAACAGCTTTGCTTTCTTAGGCTCTATACACAGATCTGTCTTCAGCACTGACAACTCTCCCATCTCACTCTGTCTCATCTAATCCATACTTATCAGCCACAGCTGTCTGCTAGATTAAGATCAACCATTGCTTTGAGTTCTTCTGTCTAATTAGCCTCTTGTATGTATCACTGGGTAATTCTATGCCTATCACTAGTAATCTCTATCAACCTTTCAATATCTATCTGTCTATCACAGTGGACTGGCTCCCTCTTCCCCTACATCCACCTTCTCCGATCTATCAGCTTGCTGTCTAACTAGGTAACTGGTTTGTTTTTCTAGGCTCTGTACCTATCTTCGGTCTGTCAGAGCAGTTTCCCTCAACTCCATTTCACTTCCAGGCTCTGCACTTACCTATTAGTCCATGTTGCTCTGGCTATCAATCTCTGCTTTACTTTTTCTCATCCCTCATCATAAAATGTTTCCTACAGGGATTAAAGGACCTGAAGCACAGTCCTCTGTACCCGTGTGCTGCCAGTCTCATTCAATTGTGTATATGATAATATAGAGTTGGTACTGCAGCACACTATTTTTCCATAACCTACTNTACTTTATTTTCATCTTCATCACGTGTGTAAGACAGCAGCNTACTTCTTATGTAAATCTTTCAGAATGATCCTTTATAAGGTAAATTAAGAGCTTTTCATGAAANTCTCTCTGCAGGTGCAGTTTAAACTATCTGTATTAATACTAAGTATAGAACCTAAACATTCTCCTCTTAAATATAAGAAAGATAAAGTGAAGTACAATTAAAGTACAGCTTGTCATTATTGTTTTCTAATTCTGTATATTTTCACAATACAGCAAAGCTAACCTATAGCGCTCCAAATACTAACATTTAAGTACTTTGATCTTATATCATCATTGCCTGAAATTGAGGTATTTACATTGCATGAAATTGAGGTATTTACAAAGCAATGATGGCAATTGAAGAGTACTCATTGGTGATCAACACTAACATACCATGTACTTGTCNGGCCTATTCTTCAGAATGTGGGAAGCACATTGTTACATTTACAAAGTTTATCAATCCCTTCTGACAGTAAAAGTATTTTTAGTAAATGGATCCCATAGACTCCTGGGAATCTTCCTAAACATTTTATGGTGATTATAGATATCTAACACTACAGATATCCTTGTGGTTTTCAAACCCACGTTTGGTTTTCATATGTTTCAGCACAATTTAGGTACCGTAATATTTTCTTCATAGCTAAACACTCTGTGTAACATATTGNACAATAAAGTCTGTGTTTTGTGCCATAATATGATTTATTCAAAAAATGTTACCTTTACAGTCACTATATCTGACTGATGGAAAATATACCAGAGGTATGAGGTCATCAAATATAGGACAGAGAAAGCCTATTAAACATGATTTCTATTTCTATTAAACAATGGACCAGATCAAGGCCCCCAGGTGTGCTTTTGCNGATCCCATAGCNTACAGAACAATGTANACTAGAGGGATCCATCCTCTGGACNGGTCCTGTCCCCCGTCAATCTGAATTATGCTAGGTGGGCAGGGGTAGGTATATTTAAATTGTAGGGCCAGAGTTTGGAGGGATCAGAGGGCGGATCGGCACAAATCACTTAAAGAAGCGGTATAGCTCCTGTCTCCTGCTAACACACAGGTCTCCCCGTGAACTCTGGACTCACTGGATCTGGTCCTATGACCAGAAACAGCCAGTCGCATACAAACAAGGGAGATATCTGTGGTTATCAAAACCAGCTTGCAGAACACGTCGTTCCATCACATAGGTCAAGTGGTTCCCAAACTTTTTCAGTCGAGGCACCCTTAGGTTCTCCATAATTTTTCATGGCACCCTAATACAAAATGATTTCTCATTTTTTAAACTTTTGAGTCATAATAGTGTAATAACTATTTAGGTAAAGACAGAAACACTTCAGGTTGATATCAAATATTGTGTTGCTCCTATACAAGACGTACAATTATGCACTAGAAACATGGCATCACATCGGAAAAAACAATGTGTGGCACCCCAATAAAAGTGTCGTGACACCCCAGGGAGCCACGGCACACAATTTGGGAACCACTGACATAGGTGTTTGTAGAGTAGATGCTATAGACCCATGAATGCATGAACAAGATCCAGTCATATCCAGTCATTACTGAAAATATACAGGTGCCCCTACAGTTCCATGGGGCATGTCTGCTAGATACCTGGGTCAAATTTTACCTGTCGTCCCCTGTAAACAGTACATAAAATTGTACAAAACATGTTATAAGAACGAATAGTAGTAGAAAACGTAAAAGTGGAAGCAACGAATATTTCACATGATATTAAAATATGGAAAAGAATATTCTGAGCAGCATAAAAACTAGTTTCTTTCAAAAGATGTCAGTATTAAACATTCAAACTAACATGTACACAGTGCTGAACTGTATTATTATTTCCCTCTAGGGACATACTCCCCTGTCCTGACTATCCGCATTCTTCATAGCACACCAAAATAATTATGGAAATTCCTGCTGAAATATACATGGAGCATATGCAGATGGCAGAGCCTGCGGAGCAGATGCTGCGCACCATCTTCCATAAATATAATCACATCAGGTCTAATGATGTGAAGGGCTTGATACCAGCAGATACTAGTAGAATATAGTGTATTATTTAAATACAAAAGTGCCATTTTGGCTCTAACAAACTATCAATGACTAGAGAGGAGAAAGTGCCNCACAAGGAAGGAATATCTCTNAAGCCTTAATGTCTAATGAAATGATAACTTACACCACAATCTCATTTGGTAACAGTGTACCCTTATATTGGATGGGCCGATGCAGCCCCTATACACTCATGAAATGAAGTAAATAAATAGAAGATAGAAAGTGCTATAGAAAAGGGCCCCCTTTTCTATGTCTATGTCAAATAGAACACCATTCCTTGCATCAGTGGACTTGTACTTGACTAGTGACAGAGGCTTTAAATAAAAACTTGCCCAACTTTTTTAACTATTGCCAGTTGTTAAAGTACTTTTTTTTTTTATAAAGGCACAAGACAACAATAAAATATTCAATCATATATTATCTTGTTTACCAGTCAGCTTTTTGATATACAGTATTAAAGAAAAGTATTCCAAAACTACATCAAAACAAAAAGCCCAGTATATCAGGGAGAGAAGAAATGCTAGAAAACAATTTTCTGAATAGCAAGTAGTTACCTTTACTTTTTTTTTGTTTAGATCTGCATATAAAAATATTTTTTACCTTCATATTAGGAAGAGCATGTATAAATAAAGAAGAAAAACCGCCCAATTCCTAGGCAATGTCTCCATCTTGTGGCTATGCATAATGNTTGCACCTTAACAATATCAATTACATTTTGATAGAAAAAACTATTGTATTTTAACAAAACATTCATAATTTAGCATCAGTGGAAATTTAGAAGTGGCGGTATGGACATTTAGAAGTGGCAGGTATGGAAACACTNAATATAATAGAAGTCAATGGAGATTTGTAGTATTTAAATTATATCAGTGGGGGAAGTGCCGGTATGGCATACAACCCCATTTCTCACCTTGCTTAGCATTATAACTCGCACACCTTTATTATGTGCCTAGATGCTTCATTGTNTTGACATCATGTCTTTTTACCAAAGGAGAAAACAATGTGAGGAAATACCNCAAAAAGAAAATCACTAGGAATAGTAATGATAATAAAGATTCAAAGTACTTTGAATAACTTTCCAAATTTGGGTAATATAGACCCAGTTGCAGAAGTGTAACAGTTCAAGGTACACCTAAGACAATAAAAGAGAGACAATGGAAGGGATATAGATTAGATTTAGGAAGTGATGAGTAGCCAACACCACCCCACCAAGTGTACATGCTTTACACATACCACACACCACAACTCTTAAATCTGGTNCTACACAATCTCATGAATTCATTTATTTATTTCTCCATGATTCCCCCATATAGTGTTTGCCATTGAGTAGGTTGCCAAATGCTACTCCTCAATTTTTAATACACTACACAGAAAGAATGATGCTGAGCTGTAAAGTNATATTTCCCTCCATCACTTCCCCAGGTCTTAATCATTATGAACCAGATCCAGACCTGACTGTGAACTCCACTTCTACGCAGATCTGGTACAGAATAAAGTTAACGTAACATCTAATGCACACACGCCCAGGTGCTACAATTCAGGGCCAGATTCAATCAGACGCGAAGATGGAAAAAAGCTGGTCTGGCTCTTTTTCCAGTCTCTTAGTGTACAGAAAGCTTGCATTCTTTTATGCACGGCTCTATGGCCGAAAAATAAAAAAAGACACAAATGTGCATAAGGGGAAAATAACACGCACAGACGACATTAAATCATGCCCTTAGAGGACTTATGCACGCTCATTTCATAAGTTGCCTAAATGACTCAATTCAGGATCTGGCCTATGTTTTCAATATTTCAGATGATCAAGAAAAGTTGTTCAAACATTACAAAACATTCAAAATAGTAGAAATGTTGGTTTTTACAATTCATTTTGATGACAAGGAATGAGCTTTCTATACAGCTTATTACAGTCAATCAACGAAAGGGCAATTTAGGATAAAATTGGTACAGATATGAGGTATGGAATCATTAATTATATAAATTATAAAAACAGAGTTGGAATAAGTTACATTCAGAAACAGCTTAGGGGCTTGTATACACAGTGTTGAAAAATAACGTTAATTACAGAGTGAAAAAAAACCCTTTATTTTAACAGCGTCAAAAGAAGTTTCCCTGCAGCACAGTTTACTATTTACTTAATGTGTTCCAAGCGAACTCCATTATAGAGTGTTATAGTGTTTTATTATACTGAATACTTGTCACAGAGGACCGGATCCAGACCTAAGTACTGGTCGGTAACATAATAAAAACCATCTGCATGTTTTTTATTACATAACTAACGCACACAAAACAAAGGGCTGGTTTGGGCATTAGCACCTCGATCAGGTATTCTAATGACCCCGGAAGTGTTGGGGGACAAATAACATTAAGCAGTGATCTGTTTCATAAATGAAGCAGATCAGAGCTTCAAGTTAGGGTACGCACTAGGGGAGGGAGAGGGGGTGAGCTCCAGAGTGTATATAGGTACACTGGTTCACATACCTCTATAGACTAGCACACCTCCATTATTGAAGTTCATCCAGATCTGTAGAAGTAAAGTGTGGGTGCATGCACTTCTCCAATAACTCCAGTTCGCATGGATGAATCCAACCAAATGTCACTACTTGTTTTTAAAGACTTCTATACCCAGAAACCTAGTTTAAGATTTCTGATCTGTCCTCTCTTAACATGGGTTCTAGATACCTGGATAAAGTGGCATGCATAGGGCACGTCGATCCTGTATAATGTGGATCACTCCACCTAGCTCTTGCACCTCCTGTCAGGAAAGCATGTGAGCCACAAGATATATTGAAATCTGGATGTAGAAAATATACATATGCTCTGCAGTCATGGTGCATACGTAAAATCATCACAGATCTCTGAGATTCTAATTGACTATATGAATACGCATGCTGGAATATAAAACAAAAAGGAAATTCATTTTACTGAAGTGGAACCAGGAGACTCTTCAGAACAAACAAACTTTTCCTGCTTCCAGGTGATCAATTTATTAATGTCATCTAATTATTATGTCCCTGGTCATCAGAAACTTCATCACAACAACAGATGCCACCTGCGAAGGAATTCTGCAAAGGGTTTCTTGTCTCCAGATATGTGTGACCCTACCCATGTTTTCTTTGTGGTTTGGGTCAGTGGTCGAAGTGGAAATCTAGAAGTAGTGGTATGGACATTTAGAAGTGGAGGTATGGAAACACTGAATATATTGTAGATTTACAATTACATCAGTGGGAGAAGTGCCGGTATGGCATACCCCCGAATACACCCCCAATTCGAGCCCTGGTTTGGGTATAAAAGAGACTAGGGACTTCAAGTGATAAACTGACATCTGAAATGGACTAATATTATCGCATGTAATAATGTCTGTTTTGTCTTTGTCATGTGTTTTCTTTCAGGTCCAGTAATAATCTTGTTATTGGTATACATATGTCCAGCCCAGGGAACGGAAACATCGGGTTTGTGCGGAACTCACTTAATGTACTTAAAGGGGGATCCGGCCTGTAGTTATTAGCTTATATTACTATAATCATTGTATATTGATATTCTCTGTAAATTGTTATATTTTGAAACCATGACTCTGATTGGAAAATCATTAAATGAAATTAACAATATACTGGGAACATAGCTGTGGGTGTGTTCTGTTGTACTATGTCTGTATCCATTCCATNCTAGCTTAAAGAATATAAAAGAGGGGGAGGGAACACTTTTAATTTGCATGAATATTAATACAAGAAAGTAACAAGATTTTTTTACTGCGGAGGAAGTCTCAGAACTCTCAAAGCTGAAAGTGGGATACAGAAAGAGCTTAAAGGGGTGCTGGAAAATCCATTAACTGGTAACTTCCAAAGGACTGGCAAATAGCAAATATATCCTCTAGCG
>JABWIB010001045.1:34770-52518 GCA_016617825.1 Platyplectrum ornatum
TGTTGGCTTTTGACTAGATGATTACAACAGTAATGGTTTGTTCAGGGCCAGAGCAAAGTTCAACCGGTCACAACCCTCATCCCCATACCTCCCTTACTGTTGAAACATGAATAAATATATATATATATATATATATATTGATCCCTATGTCTGGCAATGTGGTGTATAATAATTATATATATATCTGGGTCACCTAAAATATGCTTAATGCTAGTACTGGCACTTGGTTTGTTAAATTAATAGGTAAAGGAGCTGCCATCAAATAAAATTACATATATGATAAAATGATGCAAATCTGAGTACAGACTTGGCAACCAGTCATAAGTCTATAATTCACTTATGAAGGATATAACAATAGTACAAACTGCAAGTTTCTATGCATCTAATGAATAAAACTCTAGTATATATCACAAGTGCTGTTACTTAATTAATTACTAACACTATAACATTAAAAAACATATGACACTTTCTGAATTAAAATTCATATTGATGAATGGATAAGAGTCTGTGTCCACTTTTATATCAGCACTGTACAAATATAAGTTAAATACTTACGATACTAAATGTGTGTTAAACTTTAAAAGCAATAATGAAAAGTTCACATTACCTAACAAAGAACAGTAGTATCATATACAACTCTACAATCATTTAGAGTGAAACATTACTATATAAACATATTCAATTGTTCCAGTAAAAACCCAGAAACAAACGATCCCTGATTCAGAGACATCCTTAACCCTGCTATAGAGCAATGCACCATTTGCCTGTCTGAAGGAAAATTGTTTGGTTATTCTGTTAAGAAAGACATCAGCCCTTTAACAAGGTCACAGGAACACAGGTCACGACACAGGACATAGGCAATGTCACGTAGACACAAAGAGGCATACACACATAGAGCACAATACATGGAACAGCATGGTTAAAACTTACAGCCACGAAAATTGGTTGAGAAATCATTAACAGAGACAGGAGAGAGTGGGAAGGCTCGTTCAAGGGTCCCCATGTTACTACGTAAAGTGCCTGACATGCAAGAGCAGTCTATTTCAGAGCACCCCAAACAACATGCCTGTATCAGCCTCTTGCGGATGGACATCTTGGCTAAATTCATGGTTACAATGAAAGGGAGAGGAGAGGAGAGGAAGAGTGGCAGATTAATGTAGGGTACAGAAAGAGAGACAGACACATATATAATCATGTATTTATATTAGACACAAAATGCAGGAGGTTTGTCCATCCAAGACAAGGATCATTGTATGTAAAGCACAAGAATCTCAAGGTGGCTTTGACATGATGAAATGTTAAGGGTAAGCAGTAGTTATTGTTGATGAGGGGTAGAGGAAAGGTGCAGAACTGGTCTTTGAAAGGCTGGCCACCAGGTCTGCATGGCAAGAATTGGAAGCTTCCTTAGCAAACCTCTGTCATATGACTCTAAATTTCAGTATCTGAAACAAATGAAATTGTTTCATGGGTAAATAATTACAATACAAGTATCCAAGCTATATTGTTAGATTTTCCCCTCATAAATATATAAGAATTTCTTAAATGAAATATGTTAAGGGGTTATACAGAGGAGAGGGCAGAAAAAGGTGCTAAATGTAAGATCTGAACAACATGAAAACACAGATTGCCTTCATATATGTATGTACATAGTGATACTCAGTAAAAGTATCAATTCTGATTCACAAACACCATATCATGGAAAAAAGGTAACACATTGCTCTAGGTACAAGACATTGATTGCAGAATGTGGCATATGCTCAGTGCTATACTTGACTAAGACAAAGATTGTTTTTAGTGGCTGGCATTTCCAAGAGGCCTGCAGAGAGCTTGGCCTAACTGGGCATGAAATGAAATGAAATCTTGACCTATCTCTGAGTTTTAAACAATGATTGGTATTAACAGTGATTGTTCTGATAGAAATGTACAGAAAAGCAGAAGAGCAAACCTCACAAGAATTTTACAAATACAGCTAAAGTGTACCATGCAAGAAGTACTCATGCACTACTACATACAGCATATCCGTTATCCGTTATATCTTGTCTACTACTAATTCCTCAAAAAGGGGTTTGAACATGCAGATTCCAGAGTTGGATATAAAGAGTATTACGTTTGTACACAATAAAGCATTACTATGCACACTTGGCTGAACANTGCCCCGCAGAGCATGTTTGATTCAATTTGTGTGCATAAAAAAAAAATAAATAAATCATTGCAATTTAAAACTTTAGCAATGTTCCCTAAAATCATGAACCATTTGTTCTAAATGTCTGTCACAGCTTTTGAACAAAAGAATAGTAAAAATGAATCATTCTATATTATTTACAGGTTGTTTAGACCATGACACGATACTAGATACGGGCATGTTTGTCTAGCACATGGCTTGTGATCTGAGGGCCATTATGCAAATGAGTATAATTAATTAAACCTAAAAAAAATAATAAAAAAATATATAAAAATAATCTCACATATAAGCACAATGTGAGAGACTGAAGACTCTTTTTTGCCAACCTGGAAATGGTATAGTAAAAGCATATATAACATGGCCCTGTCTCATATTAATGGCATGTAGCTCTAAAGCATAGTAAACTAATCCAAATGCCAGTAAACAACTCCNCTCCACCCACCACTCCAACACAATTAAGCAGGGCAAAGAAAGCCTTCATTATATAGCACTCATTTAAACTTTTACACACACATACATACACAGACAGCAGGGGGTACATTGAAAACAATACTACATTGACAGAACAGCACATTTTGGGTTGGTTTCAGGACACCACATTTGAAATTGTCTGGGTTCAATTCATTGTTACACTGCTTTAAAAAACAAACAAAAAAAGCTAATACGCACATGGACTTCCAACCAACACAGAGTTTAAAACAAAAAGAACAGCCAACAAAATCACAAACAGGTACAACACGAGAAAGCAGCATAAAGGATGCCAGTTACAGAGATGTCACATTGTCACTGCTGGCCTCAGAAATGCCTCTTCGCTGTGTGATAGGTTACCCCCCCTTTTAACTTTTGGGTTTAGTTTGTTTTGTTTTTTTTTTGTTAATAGATATTGATCTTGTAAAACCCTACAATGTTTTTCTAGCATTTATAAAAAGAAAAGAACATAACACGACACAAAAAGAAAGAACAGGAAAGCAAAAAACTAGGAATAATCTCAGAGCTGAATTGTCAGTATAAAATGACTTGGTCTCCTCATAGATTGTTAGAACTGTATGTTGCATCATTAAATTCTAGAAAATGTAGACAGTAAATATCGTTTTTTCTTCAGTATTATAACCATACTACTATTTATACATGCATAATATACAGACAAACAGTTTATTACTAATAAATAGGCACCACATTTCAGGATCTGTAGGTGAGAACTAGCATATATTAACAGGTTTGTCGGTACAGTTACTACACGGAATATTGAAATGTATATAAGTCACTAGCAGCTANTTTGTTTGCAAAGCAACTGCTGTGGACTAAGGGCTTGTTCATACCTTTAGGTGGTAAAAAGCATTGAAAGTGCACACCAGCTTCAAGCCAGTTTTGGTAAAGCATTTTCATATCATTTTCATGCATTATACATGTGATGCAGTCGTTTAAACATGAGAAATAAGACCTACATTGGTTTGAATGTTCAGAATATAGTGAAGCATATATGAGATACAATTTGAAGGCTTCTAGCGGATAGAAAGTAGATTGGACGCAGGTGTGAACAAGTCCTGAATGTCAGAGACAGAGCANGTTTTATCTTATATACATTATTCTGACACCTCAACAAATTTGTCNACAGATAAAAATGTGACATTTACTACTAGTAACATGAACACACAGTTTTTACATTGACATATAAGATACACTCACAAGGTATCAATGTCATAATATGTTAAAACACAAATACATGAAACAATCTAACTTANATCACCAGATATAGAACTACTTGACTGGTCACAAAAACTGGGCTCTTACAAAAATGTGGGTTTTGAATCAAAAATACAGCAGCGCATGTGGTGAGGAATGTACAAGAAGAGTGGACATGGGTGTGTGGCCACTAAATCATGACACAGCAATTATGCCAATATGTCATTTCCTGCTATATTAACAATCATTTCAATGTATTGATATATTATTTCTAAGTGTTATTTGGAATTTCTATTTGAAAAGGCCATGATGTGTGCTGGTTTAAAAGGATATATATATATATATATATATATATATATATATATATTTAAATTTTTACACATTTTTGGCATGTCCACTGACTACTAATAAAGAAATCTTCAATATATTTTAGTAAACAATATTTTTTTAAACCCACATATAAAGTGATCATTAGATATGATAGAACAAAATAAACAAAAGAAGAAATCATTGAGTGATATGATTGGACTGAAATGTTAAGGTATGTAAAAAAACCAAAACAGGATGCTTGTATATTTAAGCTGAAACTTATCAAATCCCTGACATGAACTAGTGTATTGTGGCATATGCATTTGGTATATATAGTTTATTTGATTTGTTTTTTATTGTGTGTCTTCTTGTGTTTTTTGTTGCTTTTTTTGGGTGGGGAGAGGGGTTACTTTTTGTTATTAATTTGCTCTGCCATTTTATAAATGGCATTGCCTGGAAATAAAGCAATATATATGCTACTATATCATAGGTGATGAAAAAATAAAGCAAAACAAATTTTGCTTTAAGAGAACTAGTGGAAAACTGCTGTATTTTCTAACCAATCACATTACACACTGGGACATATATGGACGCATGCATGGAACCTGGGTGATGTAACACATATATTAAGACCTGTCTCAGCTGATATAAGGGCTTAATAATAAGACCCTTTAGCAGAGACCTGAAGTACACAGTGGGTCACTAACTCACTACAAGAAACATTGTATGTACTCACAATACATAACTAATAAGAGATTTATCCAAATGCAGCAAGCAANGTGAATAAAGGAAGGACACATGAATTGAAAGAGAAGAAAAGACAGGAATTATTACAATTTACATGAATCTATTTTTTACCCTCTTGAATTTAAACTATTGTAATGATGATCAGGATGGTGGTGATGTTTAAAGTTACTGCTGGTATTTATGCCTATGGTTTAACTTCAAACCAGAAACTCAATACAATGATGGAAGACTAAAGCATATGTCAGAGATATACATACACGGCATACACCGCATTATAATGTCAGGGGAAATGTTTCCAATACTAATCTTGTGAACGCCATGAATATGAGCTACAAAGTAAATTGTAAATATATGGACTGTAAATACAGTGGCGCAGTTAGAAGTACATGTTGATTAGTAGTATTTCTTTCTTCGCTGTACTAAGTGAATATTACCATTTGGTTTGTCATGCCACGCAGGCCCCTATCTGTTTAAGAACTCATAAATATTTACAAAATCAATGCAATTTTTTAAATGATCATTATTTAATTTAATATTATTTAATATTACTCTCTGTTTCTATACAGGAATATCGAGATAAACGAGAAATCTACCACTGTATTAAAAACTGAGTGAACCCATTTTATTTTATTTGTATTTAAAAAATAATAAAAATGAGCTGAATTAAGCAGATTGAATATTCTACAGTCAGAAACTATTACAGCAGTTTTACATTGTTTTTTTAAAGTGAGAAAGCAAGCCTTGAACAGGGATATTTCAAGCTTCTGAATGTGAATGGATCAGCAAGTATTTACTCTACTGGAACTAGGTTAATAAACAGAATTTTCTTCAGTTTTCTCTTCTGCAGACACGACATTGCTACCCTGCACTTAGACAGCCACATGGTCCACACATTGCATGGATAGCATCATGACAATAAAACTCATATGTCTAGACCTCATTAAGTTACAGCACCCCCGTCCAGCAGCATTGTTTTACCTTTACCTTTAGGCTACCTACCCCTAAACATTCTCAAAATACTATTTAAAGTTCATAATTTAGTTGACAATTACATATCTACCAAAACTACAGCACTCCTGCACTCCTGTGTCCNATTCAAAAATCTTAATAACAAAATAGTACTTACGTCGCTTGCATGCACATTTTTTGATCCTCTTGGGGTCAGTGATATCATCATGACATGCCTTGCAGTAAAAAAATGCCCTGTGGAAAATCAATGTTAACATTAATTTGGATACACAGGTACAAATATATATATAACTATGTAGCATTCATTTATTACAATCAGATTAATAGAAAATATGCACATAGGACCAGATCCAGTATTATGTCCAGTCCCAGACCTCTGCATACACTAGTGCAGAAGTTGAGTAAAGGTGCCCAAATGTGCCATACCTGCCTTCCACCCCCAATAAAATGATGCTAAATGAAGGGATTTGGGATGGGATCACTTGTGTGGGTGACTTAAGAGGTAAAGCAGGGTAAGCGCAATGCTCCCTGTGCAAACTCCTATCTAGGACATAATAATGAATGTTGCAGTATCCTCCTCACACGCACTTACAAATCCAAAAACTACCTTAAGTTTTCTGTAGCAGCCTCGAACCATGTGTAAGAGCATAGTGTAATTTAAATTACACCCCTCACCTTGTGTACACAGCGATTACTGCTGTGGCACCATAAAGGATTCCAGAGGAAAATCAGAAATGTACGGTATGCATTGCAATGCTTATGTGGAATGTTCATGAATGTGCAGTACACTAGCACAAAGTACTTACTTAAGTAGTGTAATGAATGGGAGTGCTATTTTCTTAATCACTACCAACTAGTGCATTACATAATTCTATAACATTTCAATTTCATTGGTTTAAATGTGAATATTAGACATTAACATAGTTAGTATTAAGTAATGTGTCCCAATCTGTCTTTCCAGCATTTAGGTCATGCTTCCTAGAGTTTCGTTTTGTTTAATGTTTGGGTTAGGTGGTTAAGTCAGGCTTGAGTTACTTTTTCCAAGAACATACATAGAACTTTATATATGATAGCCTGTCCCTTATCTGCCACCACCAAGATATTCACTACCATTTCAATATGTGCATGTACTTGCCTAGGAGTAGCAATGACATACGTCCATTTGGTTGGAACAATTCAGTAAAAACATAATTTTGTTTATTGCGGCGTGATGAAAATCACAACGTACCGTTTCACTTCCTTGGCATCACTTGCAATAAAGAATCCAAGAGTGCCTTCTTTAATCTTAAGGTGGTTACTCGGGTTGATAATAATCCTGGAAACAAGTATATAAAAAGTAAGAAATCTACTAAAAAGTAATCATTCACCTAGGTTACATGGAGAAAATACCCATTACCTCCTTCAGTTCTGAACATTTGCAAGCATTATGGGCAACGGTTCAGCTGATAATAAAAACAAAGGACTGTGTGGCGTTTATTTTCCGGGGCTATTGCTATTGTAGCTGCTATGGATTCCCACTGAAGCAAGTCTACAATACTACAATAATATTGTGAAACTTGGGCAAAAAGATTTACGCACTGAAACATTTATGTTTTGAACTCTAATAATAATCTTTGTGGTCACTCTTACTCAGGGGGTTCTTCAAAACATATTTAAAGTGAGTGGCGCCACCTGGGGAAAAAGTGATACAAATCAGCTAAAAAACAATAACCATGTGTTCATGCAAAAATATTGCCATGTGGCTAGATGTAAGTAGTGAGGTATTAATAGGTTATTAGTAAATGAAAAACAAGAGCAGTAGTGATGCCATCTTTTGGTGATTTGCGGTATTGGGTATACTATTTACATTGCTAGGTGCTGATTTTGGTCTGTTTGGGGCTAATAAGTTTTAGATTAGACTATGAACGGCCAACCTGTGGCTCTTCCGATGTTGTGAAACTATGAGTCACAGCATGCTTTATCTTCAGAAGCATAGTTGTTACCTGGCAAAACATGCTGGGACATATAGTTTCAGAACACCTGGGCCTACATTTATTTACCTGTAGTATTGTAAAAGAGGGGATGTTTCCCATAGCAACCAATCAGATTTCAGCTCACATTCTCCAGTATGTAAAATGAAACTGAGAGCTTGAATCTCATTGATTACTATGGGCACTATTCCCACTTTTCCAATCCCGCAGATCAATAAATTTAGGCCCTGGAGATCTACAAGTTGACCAGGTCTGGATTAGGTCATTCATTGATAAGTTGGTTAAAGTGAACTCAGTGGTTAATTATTGAATTAATAGTTATGTAATGGGTGGGAATTAAATACTACAATTGAAACACTTATGCGTCTCAGATTAAAGGGATGCAAAAGACATTTGTGTTTCAGTCGTGTATACTTAAAAGGAAAGCCGCAGCATTTATGATCCTAAACATGTATGGACTAACCTGGCCACAAGTCAGGTATTTGTACACAATAGTATTCAATGGTCAACAGTATACAATAGGCCAGCAACTTACTACTTTGAAGAACATTTTCCTTATTGAAGAAATGTATTACTATAATGTGTGTGTGTATATATATATATATATATATATATATATATATACTGTGTTTCCCCGATAATAAGACACTGTTTTATTATTTTTTTGGTCCAAAAAAATCACCATAGGGCTTATTTTTGGGGTAGAAATAGAAATAAGGACAACCAGCGCTAAAAATTGCTCTATACGTAATTGTGGGAATACAAGATATAGCCGCTGCCACAAAAAGGACCTGTGTGTGGTCCTAAAAAACAAAAAACAATTTTGGAGCGAACTAGGATATATCTAGGTATGTATAGAAAAAACTATTCACACAACAAGATAAAAGAGGGAGCGCTTTTCTTGGATTCCCAAAATTATTTTTGGGGTAGGTCTTATTTTAATTAACATTGACAGAGATTTATATAAACAGTCCTGCCTTTATCCTCATTATGCCCCTCAGTCCTGCTTTTATACCCATTATGCCCCCAAGTCCTGGGGAATTCACCAGGGCTTATTTTTGGGGTAGGGCTTATTTTAAGGGTAGGGTTTATTTTGGACTGTTTTACAAAAATTAGGGTAGGGCTTATTTTTAGGGTAGGTCTTATTATCAGGGGAACACAGTGTATATATATATATATATATATTTATTTTTTATATATATATTTATTCCACTTAGCTGGTATTTGTTGTATTATGTGCTATTGAGTAAAACTAAATGTGTTGTAATCTGATTATTTTGTTATTTCACTCCTGCCTTGTTTTCAACAACATTTAGATTTTTAAATAAAATAATCAACCCCTCACTCAAACATGTAGGTTGAATATAATTATGTTTTTATGAAACGCAAAGTAAATTTGCCACTTGAAAATGATTCTACCTTGAAAAGGAAGGTGTTACCATTTGTGATACAATATGATCTTTTGTCAATCTTGCTGACGGATGTGCCAACAAAGCATTATTCTCAAAAGAATTCCAGGCACATGCAATAACATGAGCAGGCCTCCTGCTTGTTTAACTGAAAGGGGCATTGGTACAGGACAGCTAACCTACAATACTGATATATATTTGCATGGGTGACAGTTATAGGAATTATTCACACATACATAAGTATTTTCTGACTTCAGTTTAACTTCATTTAAGTGAATTGTGTTTCTAGGCAGTCTGTCATATTAAAGTTAGAATCCTTATTTTTGTTACAAATACCTTGAACCATGCTTACATACAATAGCAAGGGTGAATAAAAGTCCATGGTGTCTATTTAGTAAAGGTTTCCATGCGGAAAACAAGTTAGGAGATTCACTGCATAGAGCTTCACCAGACAAGGTGCTGTCTGTCTCGATGTCACATCTATTTGACAAAAAGCTACAAGAGACCCTGGCAGATGATAAATGGCCTTTCTCATTTCTTGAAGTTTGATAAATCTTTCAGGTCCCAGTGGAGAACTAGCTATTTAAATCACAGTTCATCACTGAGCCTGAAGATAAANGGGCCTGCCAATTTTTCACTGCAGCAAGGTAATCCTGCATCTTCCCTGGGATGCTCATTAAGCTGGTAGAGGACAATTTACAAAGTGCCACCACTTTCTGAATAAATGCACGGACTTTATTTATGTCTAGAACGGCTGACAACGACAGTTCCATCCAGAAAAGTTAGTCTTCAGAATTGCACTAATGCTAGAGGATAGACAAACAGATTCTGCTGAGGAAGGAAAATGAGACAAAAGTCTGAACAAGCTGTAAGCATACTGTACTGACGAAAAGCAGCTAAATACAGAAGGAGTTTTATTTTTTACATATTTTGGGTTTGCTGCTGTATACTCTATGTATAATTCTATGAAAGCTCTGACCGGTTTTCATAGCACACAGTAAAAACAATATGCCTAATGCTATTATAATTGAGTATTCTTTAACTGAGCATAGAACATAGATTTCATAACCATAACCCCACTGTACTATCCCGATATCAGAATGCCCTACATAGCCAATTCAATTGCGAAATGCACCTAGATTGTGTAAAACTAAAACTCTTGCTACTTTGTGTCTTTCTACTCTGTAGCCAAGTACAGTGTTAAAACAACCGAAAATAGAAAAAATAACCTCAGAAATAAGAATATTGCATGATGCGGACACTGTTGCTAATATTAGTATTATCCAAATTTATAAAGCTTTAAACATAGACAGTTAGCCAAAGCATAACTGAAATACAGTTTAATTTTTATAGAAAATGTGTAATACCACACTTCCAATTTCATGATCTACATATCTATTTATTTAGGGTTGTATCAATCGTTCAGGGAGTTCTCGTGTTATTCCAAGCATTTTAAATAACACAGTTAACTATGTTTCCACTAGATGGCAGCATATGAAACAACAAAAACCCTTCTATTTCTCGGTCACCTTCCTGCCATGTGAAAAGTTTCTGCAGACTATGATTGGAACAGTTCCTTTACCAAATCTAAAGATGCGGGTGGAGGGAGGGAGGTTGGATGCATGGAGAAATCTGTTTAGAACTCATGCAAACATAAAAAAAATTAGTTGAACGCAAAATAAAATTGCAATATTGTGAGAAAGCTATTCTGTACCATCGGCCCCATGCAGTAAAGGCAGGTGCACTATATAATAATCAACCAGCAGCATACCATTATACATAATGTGCTTGCAATCCCTCACTAAACAGTAAAAAATGGAAACAGCAGTAATGGGATTTGTTGGGTTACTCCGAGTCCATGCTGACTAACAAAATGCATAATTAAAACAACCCAACATAAATAGTTTAATTGTTTGCAAACCATCAAAACAAGCAACAGATGAAAACATGACATGCACAGTCATTACATGCCTCAGCAAACCAAGGTTTCATTCTGAAAGTAGAACAATTCATTCTTCCCTTTTTGTTTTTCATACAGAAAACTTTATTCAAATGATTAAATCTTATTAAACCCCTTAAATAGTGAAAAGTATGCATGGCATCACATACGTAAAAAAGCAATCGCATGAAACTGACAAGTGTCATTTATTACTGTGCCAGAATCTGCACTAAAAGACAGAATACGCACAAGAAACATTTTAAGATTAATGAAAGGGCATTCTTGAAGCTGTATTATTTGTTATATAAAGTATATATAGGGGGACCATTACGTTGTATGGAGTCTTATATGCCATGCTTGCTCCATTAAAATAGATCAATAAACTCTAGGGATATGAGTTCATCTCCAGCGCCACCTATAAGTGAGATTAGCTCATATTCCTAGACCTTATTTGAATATTTCTATGAAGTATAATAAAAATCTAAAAAAATAGAAGTGTGATTGGTGACTAACGGATCTGTTCATGTGTTGAATAAAAAAAAATCCTAAAGGTAGTTTTTGTCTCAGAGAGAGACAAACCAGATTTATTTTTGCTCATTTACTTTCAGAATGTAATACATTGCCTCTGAGCTTACACTCCAACAAATGTTACACCTTTGCAGTTACTTGACCATAAAGGAGTCAGCAGACCTACGCCATACAAAATAATGGCAGGTCCACACACTGCTTTCAAAAGGTGAGCAATTGATTATAATTCCAGCACTCCAAACGTCATGCAGTCACATACAACAAAGGACAGCAAAATTACCCATAATGCAACTCCCAATGTTGCAATAACTTCTCTGCAGTTACCAAACTTGCAGGAAGTTTTTGTTAACACACCCAAAACACACCCATGAGAAAGGGAAGTGACAAATGTCTGGTGAACGTATGCCAGTAAAATGCTATACACAGACAAGAAATAATGTGGAGAGGAGCAAGAAGAAAGGCACTCTCTCTAACATCAGGTTGATTGGAGACCCATTTAAAAGACGGAAAGACAAATTTTATGAAAAGATGGAACACTGAAACGTAAAGCCTTGATATTTTTTAAGAATAAAACAGCAAAAAAAAAAAAACTAAAAGAAAGAAATAGAGAGAAATAAAGAAAAAATATGCAATATTTCCATTAAAGGAGATCACTCTTCACACATCTTGCTAAAACATTCAGACAGGTGATATCACTAAATACATAATATTTCCAAGTCAACTGTGTTCAGTTAAAGGTAATGTAAACCTTTTAATGTTACACAAACTTTAGGCAGAAGTTGAGAGGGGCACAACCTGGACTGTCTTATAGTGTAACACGGAGACTATAGCACATGGGATGCTCCTGCTGTAATGGGAACCAGTAATAGCTTGGCCTATATAACTAGCACGTCTCTGTGTGGTGCTGTAGGTGAACAAATGGCACCCTCTCAATGGAGAACTCTAGACAGTGCCTGTACTGTTTTGATNTGAAGGATTGGGACATTGAATCATTGAATACATAAAAGCATTTTAGAACACAACTTACTGAAATACAGCAATTTGCAAATGTTTGTTTAGAATGTTAATAAATGTAAAATATATTTGCCTACTTAAAAACTATAACGTGTGTAAGTGGAGTCACTTTTTTTTACTCTATTTGAATTATGATGGATCATATTATTTGAAACATGAACTCTACAGAAAATGGGTGATTATTGATTACATGTATTTATTATTGTGTTAAAAATACTTGATATACTTATATTTTCTCTCACAATGTATATATGTACAATGTATAAAAGTAAAAGATGTTCCACTTATCTTCTTTCACTTCTTTTTTTTATTGCCAGTGTTTCCACAACTCATAACTTTTGATTCTGGAAGTATGTGTCTCTGTGTGTGTTTGTGTGTGTGTGTGTGTGGGGGGGGGGGATATTATGTGTATTATGCTGTTAAATTATTGTTTAAACAGTGGTAGCATAGGCGGTCATAATCTAAGAAAATTGGGTGTCTATGCCAGTGTGCTGCTATCCTACCATTTGTTTTATATTTCAAATTTATGCTTGTTAAATTTAGCATGCTCTAACAAGGCATATTTTGAATCTTCTGTGTTTCTTTATAAATAAAAATTGCTTTATACATTTATATTTATATGAAGTGTTAGGATATTATGTAAAAATGCATGAGCTCAAAGCTAAAATGTGCAAGCTCAATGCTAGTAAGAATTCTACACAATCTTACATCATTATTTAAAAGAAAATAACCTCAAATTCTTAACTTGTGTAAAAATATACATGTTGTTTGAAAACAAACCGGTTTATGGTATCTATGCAGTTTTCACAAATATTGGCAGAATACAAGTTTTCAGGAGGACAGTGTTGGGGGTATTCATTACTATAGTTAGCAGTGTCGCTCATTTGTGGTATGGTGACCGTGAACATATAGAACTGGATTAATGGCATTCTTGTTAGACAGTGAGACACTGGGGAAAGATGGGGGCAGTATGAAAGACAACACAGACAGACACAAAACATTGCCACAGACAGACACAGTGCCACTTGGGGGAACAAAGACCTGAAAATGACATTTTTGTCAATTACTCGCTGACAACAGAAGCATACACCTGTTTTTAACCCTCTAGATGCCAGTCAGTGGCCTATAGTGTTTTTGGCCTTCTGGCAGTAAAGACTAACCAGCTTCCTGCAAAGAAGTTAGAGCCACAGCGGGAGAACAGAAAATATTGAGAGTTTATAGCTGAGAAAAATATGATGGATGTACATATGTATTCTTGTATATATATATATATATATATATATATATATATACATATAAACAGACACACACACACACACATATATATTCATACATACAAACTCATAAACAAACACACATACATACAGACACATACAATTATAGGTGCATGTATACCCTTGTGCATATGTAGGGGTTGTATTGTAATGCATGCACTTATACAGATATATATCTATATAGACAGTATGCATCTGAGAGATATTTAAATTAACCATTGACATTCTGATTTGGCAATATGCCTATTTGTGTTGGATATACTATGTAATGAACACATGGATATGTAAAAAAAAAAAATATATTGTCTGTATGTTAATATTTAACACATTAACTGCAGCATCTCTCACATCCATATTTTTATATAAATATATNAATATAGTAAGTATATATACATATGTACATTCACATATATGTTCAGTATATATGTGCATATCTATATATACAAGGTGTTCATGTATGTATGTATGTATGTATGTATTTGTACACAGATGAAAAATTAGGACAGCCAGAAAATTTGTGTATGTTTATCTTCGGAGGGAGCTCCTGATTATGAGTCCAGTGAGGAGGAGAGGTTAGGGTGAAGTTTGGTGAAGGAGGGTTAGGCACAGTTAATGTTGAAAGCCATACCGCTTTCTGCTTCTGCAAACAACAAGAAAAAAAATATAGATTTCCAATCAAATATCTTGATAAGAAATTCATGGACACCAAGACATCGCCCACCCCCATGAAGAAATATAAAGAAAAAAATAATTTTAAACAAATAATAAAGGACACAAATACTATAAACAAAATCTTTGTGCAGAAAATTACATGTTCATACTTCTACATGTCATTCCCCTGGTTCCTCCGGACTACATAAATTACATATTTGTAATAATAATGCAATACATTTGCCTCTGAACAAACCAGGTAGCAATCCAGTGCTTGCTGTATGCAGAAAAATTCTGGTGACTTTTGCACATGGCACATAGAGTTATATGTTATATAAGCGCATAAACAGAACTACCCTCCTGCATTGTCGAGATGCAAAACAGCTTTTTTATTCTGCTTTACTTTGCATCTGGCCCATAATCACTCAAGATTAGATATATCAAATTCTACTAATCTAAGAATAATTTCTAAATTAGCCATAGTAAAACATAAGTGCACATACCACACTATTATGTGATCATGATACATCACAGACCAGATATTCCTCAATAATAAAATAATGCCTTGTGTCTTCTCAAAATATGTAACTGCCAAGACCAAAAATCATATTAAATGAATCTAGGCAGTGCTGGGAAAACTGTGTGATTAAATATAGAATAATTTATCTTACAAAAAAACTTTTAAAAATACTTGAACAGAAATAAAAATATAATGAATATAAAAATCAATGCCAATTTAACACAGTAAAACATATATCCTCTCTCAGGAAGGAGCCATGTGGAGGTATGAACATTCATGACTTTTGAAAAAGCAGAAAAACAGCTCAGGTTAAACACATAATTAAATTAATGATAGTAATAAACATAAAACTGAGGTAAGAAATTAACAAAGGGTCAAAACATAAGGGTAGGGAAGAGTTAGTTATAACAAAACAGCAAATCAATTATTAGCAAATTATGGACGGCTTTGCATATGGTGTAAGGAGTAGTGGAGGAAGGCTGGCTGGTAGTGAAGGCTCCAGATGAAATTGTGGATGAAATGTAACATGACTAATATCATGGTTAGGGGATATGACCAAAAGTGTATTCCAGATGACATGACATAATAGTTAATTATGGACACTTTTGTAGAAAGGTGTTTTTTCCTCAGCAACCAATCAGGTGTTTGCTTTACTGTTAATAAAAATACAGCAATTTGTATACCTTTACAATACTTCTATAAATGTCTTTAATGTGTGTAGATTGGGAATATGACCTTGTCAGACTAGTGTGCTGACTGCATAGGCCTAAATTTACTAAGCAGGGAGATTGAAATAGAGGGATGTTCCCCACAGCAACCAATCTGGTTCAAGCTCACATTCTCCAGTATGTAAAATGAAACTGAGCGCTTGAATCCGATTGGTTGCTTAGGGAAACATCCACACTTTTCAATCTCCCTGCTTAGTAAATTTAAGCCATAATGTCTTTATATATCATAAATAAATATAATTTTAAGTCTATCCTACAGAGGATGTTTTGGCATATATCTGAACTATTTGGTGGGTGGTTATATTCTAATATATATATATATGTCTTTTAAGGAAAGTTAAAATTTTGTTCAACTCATGATGACCTATGTCTTTGATCTCGATTCATACAGGTTAATTAAATGTCCATTTATTCATGTGTATTCACCTCAAGACAAAAAGCTTGAAATGTACGTTCTTATTTCAGTAAACATAACCTTGAATGTGTACCTAGAATGTGGAACCCAATTTCACTGTTCACAAGCTCTGGGCACTCTGCCACGTGTCTGTGTCTTGGATGATGATAACAAAATAAACAGTGAAACAGTATAATAAAGAATTGAAAGTGAANAGACATCTAAGGTTAAAAGATACAGAATGTGATCCTATCCAAAGTAATTTGGGGGGGGGGGGACTTACGTCTTTTTGTAGTAACTTACCTGCTCTCCCCTTTTTCTGATTTGTATTCTATGGCTATCATCAACAACTTCAGCTTCACAAAGCACAACCTGCCCAGAGGGAAATCAGAAAAGATTGAAAAGAAACAAACAAACAAAGAAAACCTATGAAGCTTAACTATTATATGTTTTCCAAGATGAGCCGATGTCTTTCCAAGATTTCTGCCCACAATCTGATTTCCTGATAATCTGCACAATGACCCTGTACACACCGCCGTACAAACCCTGTTTTCTAAAGATCATCAATACTACCCGAAAATATCGAGTCATAAACACACTGAAGTTTTCTGCAGTCATGGGGACATTNTTGATTGAATAAAATTAGGAGCTCAAAATTATTCTGCAGCATGGTTTGACAACCGTTATCATATGACTGGAGCAACAATCGTCAGCTATTCCTCCAGTGTTTACTTAGCTTATATCTTTGTCACTATCCCTGNGTTTCAGGAATTTCTTCATGTTATTATTCCAGTTCCACAGTTGAATTAATGATGCTTTTCTTCTGCGTGTCTGGTACAAAATAGGTTGAGTTGGTACTTACTCACACACCGCAGGAAAAGAAAGCCCCACAAAAGCGCTGGATAGATATTCTGTGTACATCTCATTAGCCACTCCTTCCAGATAGTACTTCTGCCATGTGTCCTCTTCAATCTGTCAGATACAACACAGGTTTTCTGAGAATAGTAACACTTACCCATTGTCGGTGGAAACGCATGACCATTGGGAATTTATAGCCTTAGCGAGGAAATTACATTTAATATTTAACCATGGCTCCAATATATTTAACATAGTAACATAATAGTTGAGGTTGAAAAAAGACGTCAGTCCATCAAGTTCAACCTATATGGGATCTCCCGCAATCCTAAATTTTATATTTGAAATTTAACCCCTTCTTGAATTCATCTATTGATCCTGCCATCACAACCTTCTCAGGCAATAAATTCCACATCCTCACTGCCCTTACTGTAAAGAACCCTTTCCCTCTCTGTACTGACCCCTAATGTATTTGTAGTGTTCATATCACCTCTTAGACGCCTCTTTTCTAAAGTAAACATGCCTAAACTTGCTAGCCGTTCCTCATAACTCAGTGACTCTATACCCCTTATCAGT
>JABWIB010001045.1:53424-77517 GCA_016617825.1 Platyplectrum ornatum
TGTTACTTAGAAGCACAATTTTACATCCCGTATAGGAGATAAACAAGATTTATTAAGAACCTGAAGTATTTCTGTCTTTACCTAAATAGTTATTACACTATTCTGACTTAAAAACTTAAAAATTAGAAATTATTATGTCTTAGGGGTGCCTTGAAAAATTATGGAGACCCTAAGGGTGCCTCGACTGAGAAAGTTTGGGAACCACTGTTCTATACAATGCAAACTGTAAATCACACCTTGTTGTGATACTGCAACATCTGCGTGATAATCCGGATCTTTGGGTGATAGTTTTTAATTGAGATGACTCTAAAATGAATAAAAATTTAAAAGGTTAAATATATTATATTATTTAATTATACATCAACCCTAAATTGTACTGTGTGTAGCTATACGATCTGGGATGGGGGGTGGGGAGAGATAGTGGCATTAGTGGTCTAATTTGTGAAAAGGATTTGCATTGTAATAGTGCTAGACGTCCCTTTAACCATCTCCCTTTTGTTTAAAATGGTTGAACACAATGCTGAGAGGTGTGTGAATGATCGAACCTCTTACTCTTTCCCATTTGGCACAAAGCTCTTCTGGTCAGAAAGGAGGAACAGCACTGTCCTCCCAAAAAGATGCTTTACAATTACATAGAAACTTAAACACAAAAAGCCTTACCAAAAATAAGGTTGAACTTTGTGGGGAAACGGCCCAATAATGTTTAAATCATGCTGCAATATGAGGGGTGGATGTATTTTCTTATTTCATATAATACTGAACAGCTTTCTTTTTAAACTTGAATTAAGAGTTGAGCTACAAAACATCACCTTATTCTTATTCTGTGTCTCCCCCCCAGCACACCAACATTGACTTTCCCATGTACACGTTATTAGCCTTGGTGTGTGCAATTTTCTGAATTCTTTTTTTATTTTTTATTTTTTTGCTTTGCTGTGAATATTTGACAAGAATTGTATGAAATTGTATGTAGNATAAGAATCAATGGCATTGCCATAATAAAAGAAAGACCAAATAATTGTGTTGGGGCCTTTTGGTAAGACTGCCTATATTTCTCTCTCCATAGTTTACTGCTGACCAGTCTATGATCATCAAACTGTAAAAACTCAAAATAACTAAAAAACTAAACTAAAACAAATAACAAGGTTTTGAGTTTTACATAGACAACTTCTCTTTGTTTGCATATGGAGGCTAGGCATTATATACTAATGAAGCTAATACACTGTACCTCATTATATTTGATGCATCTTCAGCATCAGGGTCAGCACAGTACTTGTTGGCAAGGATTAGGCAGGCATCAGCTGACTCAATCTAAATGTTAAAGATGGAAAATGCTTATAATCATACGCAATACTGCTAACCTCTCAGAACATTTTATTATCATGGATACTAAGAAACAGAAACAAAAAACAAAACCAATAATGCCCAGTTACACTACTACTAGATACTAATGCCAAGTTACACTACTATGTTACCAANAGTATCTTAGTTTATCTATGTGCTTTTATAATTAAACAAAACAAAGTGTAACGTTGTGGTTTTAAGAAAAATCTCAGTTCTGATATGTGCATTTGCTTTTAATTAAAGAGAAACCTAAATAGGTTTGTGTAAATGGGACTTGCAATGGTAACAGCAATATTACTGAACCTGTTTTCCGCATCATTAGAGATCAGTATGCAGGGCAAGATCCGACCCTTAAAGTATAAGNTCCTGCCCAATTACACCAATGTGTCCCCTAAAATGTAATGCTGTTTTAACACAGGGAAAACAAAATTGACTCTGGAAATGTGCATACATTTAGCTGAATGACACTTAGGATTTGCATAGGCTCTGACAATGCTGTTACCTTAACTCTTGCCAGATCATGGGGGTTCAGCACAGATCCCTGGTAAAATTCTACCTGAGTAAAGTGCCTTTTGAAGAGAGCTTCCAACTCCAAGTTTGGAGATATACTGCAGAAAAGCACAACACGCATAAAAGAAGGAAATCAGTATAATTAAAATATATGTTTCATAAAATGCATCCCTCAAAGTTGCAACCATTATGATTACATATTTTAAAAGAAATTGGTATTTGAAACTGTCCCAATTCAGTCATCCTGTTTGCAAGCATTACTTGCATTACTATAATGCTGGAGTTCAGTAGAAGAAATATTTAATGTATTCAATAAGCTTTTAGGGAGCAGTCAATACCAGGGGCATTGGAGTTGCTTGCCTCTGGGGCCCATCCCTTATTGGGGCAATTCTCAATTGAATATTCCAGTTTAACAGAGTGCTGGAAAACCTTCATTCACATTATAATAAAGAATTACAGACATATGGCATGCTCAGAGTTACTNCTCTATTAGCAGATGCTTGTGCTTATCGGTGCTTGAACATATTATTACACAGGGAAAAGAGGGTTAGCGGTTAAGATTTGTTGTATGTGCTTGNTAACTGAATCCAGAACTTATTCAGTTATTCAATCCTAAAGTATGTGTAAGCTGCTCAGTATTTAATATGCATTTGTGCCATTTACTTATTATATAAACACTATCTTTGTCAATGCTGTCTGTGTATAGCTGAGCAAACTAACACACTCATCAGTTTTGAGAGCTTATTTGGATCCATATAACTATACATATAGTGTAATATACATTATATCCCGGTTTCTTTCTTAGTGGACTTGTTTTTTGTATATTTTTCTTTTACTTAAATTCACCACACTTTACATTGTGGCACAGTGTGTGCCATTAGAGACTTCCACATTTTTCTTGTGTTCCTGTATATTTCTCCTATGGAAGTTATCATATCCACAATAGATTCCTGTCTGTGTAGTACAGGTTAATTTTTATTCCCAACAAACGCGTTTCAGTGTTTTTGAAAAAGACTAAACTCAGATAAAACGCGTTGGAGGAAAGGACAGGCAGCTCTTCACAGACTAGCAGGATTGTGTAATCCTCTAAATAGTAAACAAGATAATAAATAGGGCCCTGTTGTATGAGAGACCACCCAATCTATTTTTTACCAACTTGGGAGATTATTTTCAGTACAGCATGTGACNCTGGGGGTGGAATCAATTTTTTTATGAAAATTATTTTAAAATTGTATATAATTTTTTNAATGAAATTAATAAAATCTATAAGGAACATTGGAGGTTTACTTGGTATAGATGGTAAGTAAAGTGTGAGTATATGAAAGTATTCAGTGGCACCAGTCAGGCTTGATATATGGTGCCATCTGAAGTGGGCGGTCTGAGGAGAAAGATTACCTTTTGATACGCCTTCTGTACAAGTGGACCACATGTGAGTACAATCTGAGGTGGTGAGCTTATTTTATACCTATATTGGCTAGACTAGAGTGTTCCTTCCTTTTTTATTCAGTTTTTTCCTGACACACAATAAATCAAGAGTGTTAAATTGTGTGTGCAATGTGAAAAGAATTATAGAAGCTTTATAGTTAGGGATGCACAAGGTTTTTTTTTCTTCTCATTTGTGGTCCACTCCTTGGGAGTAAGAATTAAAAAAAGAAGTACTCACTTACAAAAAGTGAAGGAGCCTGAGTAAGAAAATACTTATACTTGAGTAAGATAATAGGACAATTTTTTCAATTATTGCTTACACTCCACTGTGATATATAGAGGAGTGAATGTTGAAATTTCTAGGTTGACCCTGTTTCCAGGCAGCTGGCTAGGAAGCGCAAGAGGTTATGCAAAATTTTTTGTCAGTAACATTACTTTTGTCCTACAAAACATTTACCACCTCTTTCCAAGTAGGAACACATTTTCTGAAGCTAAAAATACTTTTTTTTTGTATCATTTGTATTGTATGAAAGATCAACTTTTATTTTATAGTCATTTTTCTGATAATCATTTAATATATCATTTATTACTTGGAAATACAGATGTTTTTAGAGATGTATTAGTCTAATTATTTTTTTTTACAGTTAACAAGGAAGAACAATGCATTTTGATTACAGATGTATTATATTAATGGTATAGTATTCTCTGTAAAAAATACATTGTATTCCTGTAAATGTTGTCAGGAAATTACTGGAAGATGCTATTTAAAAATATTGCAGTGAACATATTTATTGGTATTGAGTATGCTATTTTTTCTAGTTAACAAATATTCTCTATAGAAAAATATGCTCTTCAACATGGTCTGGTCAAATTATGTAAGATGTATTTATTTTTGCAAACAGTTTAGATTATTTCTACTGTGTTTGTTTATACAGGCAAAAATTCTAATTGAGACAATAAGCACAAAATGTATTTAGTAGGAAGAGATTTCTCAAAAGGCCTAAAAAGATTTGGACATTTATTTTCTCATTATTACCAATGTTAGTCTATAAGACATCTAGCACCTGGCATTATCAATCTGATATATTTTCTGGGTGTTTTCAAGACTAAATAAAGTAAAATCCAGCTTCAATAGATAAGGGACTTCTAAGTGATGATACAAATTGGTCACAAATTTAAGGAATCTTCAGAAAAATACAAATTAGTAAATTAACCAGTCCATTGGTTTCCAACCATTAATCTTTGGAACGTACTCTGCAAGAACAATTTTCAATGCATGCATATCTTTTTTTTTAGGAAGTCTAATACTTTTGCAAGCTAATGTATGCCTACATAAAACCATTCAGTACTGAACACTAATGGATAAACAAAAAACAGACATAGACAAAGACATAGAAAAAGGAACATCCTGAGTCATGGAAGTATGGCTCATATTGTCAGTCTATAGGAGAGAGTACTCACTTGTGAAGAAATACAATCTCCACGTTCACATCATCCCGGTCTTTGTGTAGGAAGTCCTTCAAAAAGTTGGACACACTTTCTAAAGTGATGTGTCCACACACGACAATATGCCTAAAATATAAAAGAACTAGTAAGTATAGGACTCTGTGTACAGATAAAGAAAAGATGGGAAGTCCACGTGGCATCCCTCACTGAATGGACATCTTCCAGGTGAGAAGCTGTGGAAGAAAAACCATTAAATAAACAAGTGCAGTAGTTAAACTTTTTTTTTTATCAATTTGTGCTTTTTCTGTCTTGTTTAAACTGAAGCATTAAACACAGTAAAATTAAAAGGCCTCTATTCAGTTGAATAAATTAATTATACATTTGTTAAAATATTACATTCAATGATCTATTCATTCACTTTAAGAACATTTGGCAAAGCAGGTTTGGTCCATAGGTTAGAAAAAACAATCAATTACTGAAAAGAAAAAAGTAGAAACATTTGAAAATAAATATCTGTTTTCATTNATTTCAACCAAACATCTAAAATTATAGAACATTACAACATTCGAATTGTAATTTATAACATATGTGTAGATAATATTTAATCTTAAAAAAGAGGAAAATTAATATTAATTATGCATTAAAAATTATTATTAATGAATGAAAATTTGTACAAACATGGAATTTATGTCGTTTCTGGGGATAAAATCTACTTACCAGGAAAAAATATGTTAATTGTTCAGACTTACTTCATTGACAGAAGTAATGTAATCAAACCATTCTTTACAAAAGACATTAAATCCTGAACTATTTTATAAATATAGTAACTGTCTCTATAACATGTATAATAATTCCAGTCAGTTGGCGAGTGAATCAAGACATACTTACAATGCACCTGTCACCTACTTACACAAAAGTTGANACAAAGGCAAATAATTGAATTAAATGATGAATTAAAATAAATTGTACATATTGATCATTTTGCATGAGTAGTCACTGAATGTCTCAGCAAGTGATTGTTTGTAGTGAAATATTAGATTGCATTTCTGTGACTTCTAATTTCGCCCACATAACAGCATCCACAGCTTGTTTCTGTTAGTATTTTTTAAGATATATGTTATAGCTATTTATGTGCACCGACATGACTAATTTTATTTTTTATATAGTGAATACTTTCTCTTTANATAGTGCTTAATAGCTCTTTAACAGAGCAATGTTTTATTGTTAGGTTTCTAAAATGTGATATCATAAATTAAGTTCAGTTTCATAACACTGAATCCAGACCCAAGAATGTCAGTTGACTTTCCCATACCACATGTGGAAGTAAGCTGTGCGTTCCTAACGTGTAGGCACTAAATATATACTTGCGCACTGGAATGCAGCAGACTAATGCAAATATCTTATATGTCAGTATGTCTCCACCAGCAGAGCTGAGAGAGCTAGAATGTCATTACTTGCTATGAGCAACTTCTCCACTTCTTTTTCTGCACTTTAGTAAATCTATCCCAAGGTATACATTTGTTATAAAAAAGATTACCATGAGTTATGCAAGACACTAAATAAGAAGAAAATTCACATTATGATTGCATGTATACAACAATTTGTTAACATGTTATTTGTTTGATTAGGCAAAATGTAATAAAGAAGAAAAATACAAAATGATCCAATGTTAAAATAGTTATGGGTGTCATTCTTTTTTTCTACAATATGCTGATGCCCCCAGCCTACATCTGCTAGCATTTCCAATGCGTATTGTTCTTACTTCTGGTGTAATAATTGCATCATAATCAAACCACCTCTTATTTATCATAAAATTGCTTACAATAATGTATTATATTGCACTCCCCGAGACTAAATATAACCATTTTAACACCTCCACAGTTTCCCAGGTTTCACAACTGCCAAAACTTTCAGAGGTTAGTGAAATGGGAGTTGTTTAGACCAAATAGGATCACAGTGGAGCCTGGGAGAATCAGCATAAATGTTTCCAAAACTCCTGAGCTCATTTCTGACAGCCAAAGATCATTAGTCCCATTAGTGAACTGGTAAGTACTAAAATATTATACAAAAATGTTAGAAATATAAAAAAAAAGTGAAAATTATAGTTGGCTTCCAGTTAAGGAGTGTCAGAGTTTGTTATAGAGAAGGGAAGCACTAGATAGTGCGTGTTTTTCTTTCATTTTCAATATGCCAATTTCCACTGAGGGGATTCAGTCAGAGTCCAGCACTTTGTCAGCATGAGGCTGATAGAGCTTAATAAAAAGGGAAAAGGTATTTTTTGCACAGTTGGTATTGACATATCACCTTAGACTAATATTGCTACAAACATGCTAATAACATCAAACATACATGTTTAAAACTGTTTACAAACAAAAAGAAACGATAAAAAAACAAGAAAGAAGGNCTGTATTTAATGTTGTCATCATACTGTTACCAATTCCACTCAGGGTGTCAACAGAAAATGTATCAAAGGTATATAAGCAGTCATTTTTTTAACTTGCATCTCTAATATTAGTACTTACCATAACCTTTGATAAATTTTACCCAAAACACAAGTCCCAGTTTACTGCTCTAATCCTTTTATTTTTTTCAACCACATTATCGCTCATGACACTGTGGTGTATCTTTATATAGGTTTGCAGTTTTTGAGGAACATCCTAAATGGCAAAAATCTATATTCTTTTTGGATGAATTTTTTTTTTATTTAACTTTGACTCCATAGACTATGACTAAAACAAAAAGACTAAAATGCTAGGAGCAATCCCATGTAGCCTAAAAGAAAAAGAGTGAGTGGATATATACTTAAAACTAATTACCTTTTAACCAAACAGAAAAGCTATTTTATTACAAAGCAAGAGGTGTATTAGAACACAAGTGCATGCATATTAACTAGGATGGAAGGTTTAGAGGATAAATGTGGAAGCCTTACCTCATTGTAACAGTAACTAATAAAAGCCTGTCATCTGAGGTGGTAGAGGCTAATGCAATAGATCAATTTAAACATGCTTCATAGATGGGTATCCTAAGTTTTAATATAATTGGGCAGACAGGGTGTACTATGTAGCTATCTGTTGTCACTTTCTATAATTCTATGTTTTATTTGTAGGAGTGTGCAGTTATATATTATTCATGTTTTGAGAGTTTTCCATTGTAAAACTTCTTATTAAAGGGGTTATTAAAAAAAAAAGTATTTTTCAGTACAATATTGTGGTTTATACATTTTTAAGAGATTCCTATANATCAGGGGTACATGTACTGGTGGCATGTAAAGCCCTATCTGATGGTACACAGAGCAATGGGTACAGTTGTAAATAGCAAGCATTTAATATTAACCATGAGCAAAACAGATGATAAAAAACTGAATGTAATAAATGTGTATTGAATAAAGAGAGAGGTTATATATTGGTATGGTATTATAGCAAATATGTATATACACTAGAGGAAGGAAATATGGATCTGTGTAGAGAGGAATGAGGGTGAAGTGGTTGTGGGTGAAGAAGAGAGTTAAGTAGAAGCTAATGGAATGGGNTTGGGATTGGTCAGTGGTACTTGACCTGGTTCCATAATGGTCAACTGATACATATCATAAAAAGGTAGTNAACCACTGCTATAGACAGTCGTACAAAAAATGAATAAAACAATAAAGTGGTTTTTGACTACAAAAACACAAATTTTCTTTAAGGACAATGCAAAACTGCCAATATATTCTACTGTTATTCAATAATGGTTGTAATAGTTGGGATAACACTAAGACTTAGAATGTCATACAGTAAAACCACTTTCAAGTGGTATAAATACAAGGAGGGGAGGGGAGAATTACTCCTCGAGTTCCAGGATCCAACAAAGGGAAAAATAATTTCATTTCTAACCTTATCAAAAAGTACTAAATGTTATTTCATATGTCTCCAATAATGCTATATAAAGAAAATCTAAGGAGACACAAGTTTACGGGGGAAATTCACAAAAGTCGAGTTTGGGTAACCCGCGGCTGCGAGTTTATCAAGTACGCAGGCGCGAGGTCACCGCGTCTGCATGTTGTTCAATGCAGACGCGGTGACCTCGCGTCTGCGTACTTGTAACCTTGCGGCTGCGAGTTTATCGCAGCCGCGGGTTACCCAAACTNGACTTTTGTGAATNTCCCCCTACATATTGTAGAGAACAATGCTTTCAAGCAGGTTTCAGTTAAATCATATTTTGTACTAAGTAGCTTTANGTTAATTGTACTGTATGCATTTCAAAGCCAACATAGAAGTATATTTAACACTAATGTTTTATAAGCTACTTTACGCCNACATTGGAATACTGGCAGCAGAAATATTTGTGAGATGAATAAAAAAGTGAAAAAATATTGTGTGCATTATATATATATTTCACAATTATGGGGTGGGAACTATTGAATCGAATGCCATGATTTTTCTTTTCAAATCATGGCAATAATAAGGCCCCTAACACTGACTGCCAAACAGACTTGCGAATGATTTATGGAAAACCTTTCCAAAAATATTTTATATTCCAGGGATAACTTTACAGACTCCATATTTATGATTGTATTCGCTAAACAAGTGTTTTTTAATGGTACATTAATACATATATTGTAACAGTGGACTGCATCCAGACTTTAAAAAGAAGAGGAAAAACAGGCAGAAATATAGACCTGGGCAAAACCATGTTAAATTTCAGGGGAATCNAACTAGATTGACTGTATGTATACATTTAGCATTTACTTATTGCACCAGATCTACTTTTAAACTGATCACTGCAATTTAACATGGTTTTGTTTGGTTGTAAATTTAGATTTTGAACTATGGATCTGGTTAAATTATCAAGTGTATCATCACATTTTATTACAATAAACAATTTTGTGCAGGCTTTATGACAATTGCTTATTTTACTACCATACAGATTCCAGCTTGTGGCTACATGGGACTGCACCTCCAGATATACATGAACACAGCTGTCACTGCTCTTACCCCATTTCAATACATTGGACTCCAGGACACAGATGAATGACTGAGATCCTGTTATTCTAAGTGACTTTTAGACATTTTAAAGGTATTCCAGTTTGGATTGTGTATATGCCTAACAGACAAATGGCCAACAAAATCAATATTTTAGTGTAATTTAAATGAGAACTTGATTTTTAAATAAATGAGCTAAAGAAAGCATCTTAAATACTAGCAAGTAAACCATATGACCTGCAAAATTTGTATTGAAATACAAATGAAATGCAATGAAATACTTAACAACTTAATCCATATGTAGCAAAGGACGAGATCACACCCCAGCCCCACTCTTTTGGAGCTGTCTTTTGGGCCATCCTCAATGACTGTCTGAGACAGTGAAACATTCTGTGGGCACTGGGAGTGGGAGTGAGGTGGAGATGCGATCCCCATGGAGTCCAGTGACCTAGACTGCAGCCTTATCAATCTATTGGTTGGTCAGGCCCTGTCCGTAACATTACATACACCAGTCAGAGCTCTGTTTGCAATAGGTTCTGAGATTGTATGGCTGAGAGATCCTAAATCTTAACCACACGCGCATGTAGATACAATGGGTGCACAGCCACTTCTTAAAATAGCAGTGGTGCGGATGTTAGGACTGCACATAACGGCTTAACCAAGGCTTTATTGTACAATCTACAAATACCCCACCACATATACACTTCTCGTCCTGCTGATGGATAAAAATAACAGGTACAGTTCTGTAATGGAAACACTCCCAAAAAGTGAATAATGCAAGCATACTGTTAGGCAATAAAATAATGTATATATACTTTTTAAAGATTGCACCAGACACAATTGATTAGCTTCACATGTTCTTAGTATAAACTCAGGCACAACTGGTGTTTATTACTAGACGTGTGGCAGTTCATACATATGTTTACACATATGTATGAACACACTATATACATTCTGGGACCCTCTTAAGTTCTTCAAAAAATCACATAGTAAATTAATGTATAAATCTAAACTGTATAGCAAATGAAAAAATAATATTTAAATATTTAATAGTAATACGGCATTTCATCGAAAATATATTTAAAATCACTCATACAGCTCTGTACCATACCAGCTCTTTTCACTTAAGATGTAATTGTAAGGTACCTCTGGCTGTCGGAAGTCGGGGGCAAGTGTAAGTGGTTAAAAAGCACATGCACAGAAAAATATATATTATATTGAGGTCCAGATGCAGCCACAACCACATTAAAACCAGAAGTTTGATCTAGTCTATAATTATTTTTGTAAATATATATAGTTGCAATTAAGAGCTTAACTTTAAATGACAGTATAAATATACAAGACACTGCTCAAAATTTCAAATTTCTGTTTTTTTTTTTTTTCCAACGTGAACTTTATATTGTGTTATATTATATTGGTGTGCACACCAGTGGTGGTCTGACAGTTCAATATTGAGTATTGATACTGCTTCTGTGATTTCACATATTACAACATAGGTGAATTCAGGTTCCTTCCTAAAAGTAGCAATGGGAAGAAGATGTGAATGTTTTTCTCAATTGTAAAATAGCATTTCTTTNAAAATTCATCATCTGGATCAACATCTACAGAAAAGTACTGGTTTATCATAAAGAAAAATGTTTCAAATCCAATATCCTTTCTACACTTTGCAGGGCAAAGTAATATGGGGATTGTCCTTGCCCAGTTTGTGAACATACTATCTGGCTGCTCAACTTGTGCACCGTATCCCAATGCTTGGAGAGGAAGGCATGGGTTGCTGCTTGACTTGCTGGAACACTCAGGTGGTGCTTCTCTTTCTCCCTTGCAATATCTCTTGGTGGGTCGGTGGTGGCATTCAGCACCTCCTGTTGTCAAACAGACAGTTCTAGTGTTGAAGTCTATTTGGGTGATGATGCTCTGGATCCAGCCACTCCCTTGTGGTGTAATGTAGAGTTTCAAAAGCTGCATACATTGCAGGGGGACACCATTTGGATGGGGGTGGGCCTTTGATTTTTATGGCATGTTTATTCAGAGGAGACAATAAAAAAAATATTCTCAAATGTGTCACGAGCATGGCCTCCAACAAGTGAATTTCATTTGATACCTTCAGTTGCGACATGCACTGGAAAACAGTTTGGAAGAACTGGAGCCGTACTCCGGGACTCCCTATCCCTCAAAATACTAAAAAGGGTCACTAGTGCCAGGCCTGTGTCCTACTTGTAGGGGTATATGTAGGGGTTTATTAATTTTACATACTGGAGAATGTAAGCTTGAATCTGACTGGTTGCTATGGGCAACATCCCCACTTTTCAATTCCCCAGCAAATTCCCTGCTTAGTAAATATACCCCGTAATCTAGTATTAGGGAATGTCTCACTCAGGATAATCTGCTGACATGGAAGAGCAAGTGGGAGACTAATCTAGGGTATCTGTTCGAAGAGGAGTGACTGCAGGCTTTCGCCAGTGCTATTTCCAACAAATNAATGCTCATAGAGTTTATTTCTTTCCTCTGGGGCTTCAGGCTATGAGCCTGATAGTTGACTTGGGCTAACCTAAGCTTTATTGTGGAGCGGAACGCAGGTCTATAGGTTTAATCATGCAGTCTGGAATTTCCTGTGCTCTACTACTGAGATATCTCCCCAGTTGACTCCTACTACGTCCCTTTTTAGAATTAATTTGGAGGAAAATTATTCCCCCCAACTTCTCCCCATTTATATATAAACATACTCACCTTGTTGGCCCTAGTACTGGTTGCTCCTGATTTTCCCTCCCTTTATAATTGAATTTGCCTGGTTAATGAAATGTCCAATCATGAAAAATTTTACATACCAAATGCACCAGCTTGCAANATGTTTATGCCGCCTAGTCCCTGTGGTTGGACTCTCAAAGCACTGTACCAACGGATGTGTGTGTACTAATAGAATGTATGGGGGCGGGGTGAAGCATGCTAACAGTACTGTAGTGGTTGATCCAACCCCTATCCAGGTGAAATGAATCTGAATAGTGTGGCTCTTAACAGTTTTAACTAAGGAATTCCAGCGTTCGGATCACTGAACACTGAAATTGCTTAGGTTAGGTTCTGGACCATTTCCTTTTAAGACATCTACTTGTGGCCACCCCTGCCATCTAACTTTAAAGTCATGGTAATAATAAACTTCAATTATCAAATAAAAACTCTTAAGGATGTCTGTCCTCTCTCATGGGCAGATTCAGATTTACACGCTCATTGTTTGCATGCAGGGAGAATACTTTATTGTTGCATTTTGCACACAGATATTGACCAGTGTTACTGTTATTAGACTTGTGCTAGGAAACATCATCTCTCACCTGTAATACTGATTGCAACTAATTACATTTGCCTCCCCTACAATTCAACATGGTTTTGCCCATGAGAGTGTAAGTCATGAGTGTATGTCATGAGAGTGTAAATCTGAATCTTGCCCTCAGTCACTGCCAACATAATTAATATTTGGAGAAATGATAACTCTTGCTATAATGTGTCCCATACTACCCTGTCCAATTGTTTTGGACAGGGTAGACCATCTGGGTAGAACATCTTGTACATTAAGAAATATACATAATCCAAATGAAATTCTTCTGATAACTTTTCTTCCTTTTCGGAAATCAAAACTAGCTCTGACATACTTAAAACATTATTTTCGCAATTACTTCAATTCAGAGACTTTCATATTCCAGTCAAGACTACACCCCCTCCCCCCTGGAGAGTCTGTGGTTAATCCAGTGGTGTAAGCAAGTTGTCATATATTGTGCATCCTGTACATCTGAGCACAAAACAAGGATGGACTGCAGATAATCCAAAGGTGTATACACTAATACCTCTTGATGTCTGTGAAAATATGACTAATAACATACAGGCACAAATCTGTCAAATTCAATGCAGCTCTGTGACNATATACATTGTACTGTGTATATGGTAGTGCACAAAACCAAAGCATAAAAAATGCCTGTCCCCTTCTAGTGGCTACCAGACAATTACTGAAAAGTGCTGGATTAAGGCTCATGCCGGAATCCTCTGGACTATATGGGTCAATTGAGAGCTTTTTCCAAGCATAAAAAATATTTTGTCAGTAGCAAATACACGCAATGACAAAACTGATAGGAGTCAGAAGTGTTCATTTATGGCACAATTAGGTAGCCTATGGAATTCAAGTTATTAAGGTTCTTCCCATTTTGGCATGCTCANAAGTTTTACTACATTAAGCTAGACTAACAGTGCCTGTGTTGTTTCAAAGTAAGTAGCCTGCCAAGGTGTGACTTTATTAAATGGTCAACAATTTAGCAATTTCACGATTATTGGCTTAAGGCTCAGCCATAATGGCATATAGTGTAAAACATTTTCATTAGTCTTGTTTATGTCGTGAATCTAATTATGTATTGCACCTTCTCAAAATGAAAAAGTTATTACACACCTACATTGCAATATTATAGTTTGCCTTGTAGATAATACAATATGTGTGGTGAAATTATCAAAGACAAATCTGACAGAATAGTTTCCAGACATATTGATATATGATATTAACCACAGCACTGTGAAAGGACTTTGTTATACAGATGTCAATTCACCATAAAACAATAACACTCAAAATTATGCACATTAATTAAATTAAGGCTGGTGCGCTTGTGTGGCACGGAATTTGTACTAATGTGAATGAATAAAAATTCTGAATAATGATGGAAAATATACAGATTCTACATAAATAAAGATTCATGATAACCTTTATTTACATATTACTTATACTCCACAACCAATAAAATGTATGTTGGTTATTGTAAACAATTAGATAATAGATAATAGCTTCTAGATGCCTGATATGTGTTGCTATGGGAATTATTGAAACTGGAAATAAATAATAAAAACCCTACCTCTACACTGTTTGTGTTGTACCAATTCCCAATTGAAGGACTACTAGCTACTTCCAGTTGAAAAAGACTACATGGAATACCTTTAAAATATCCGTAATTTGGCTTACCAAAAAGAAAAAAAACTAAACAACAAAACTTACTTTCTCCCTCTTGTGGAGTTAAACGTCCCTCCATATTTCTTCCGATTAAGGATGAGAGCAGCAATTTCAGGGACGTAACGGGCAAACATTGCCTGAGTGCGTGGAACGAGAAATAGGAAGAAAAAAAACAAAGGACAAATAGCATGCAGAGAGGTTTGCCCTGCAGCAGTGACACCACACCTCGGTCAATACTTACTTCCGTCCACTAACTGCACTATAAGAACCACCATATTTCTTTCGGTTTCCTATTAACTCTATGATTTCGGGGACGTAGCTGGCAAACATGGCCTAGGAAGGAAGACAGGAGACAGAAGAGAAGACTAAAAAGAAAGAAAGGACGTCTGTTGCAGAAAAAGACACGCTCGACATAGGTGGGGTTTGGGGGGGAGGAACAGCCCCAGCCAAGTGAACCAGGTTTGGATGGACTGACACCAGTTGTGAGTTTTTCTGAAATATAATAATGATATTCCATAATCATATGCTATTCTACACCAGGGTAAAGGAAATAGAGGATAACAGTGTATATTACAAACTGTAATAATGTAATTATGCTGCCTTCCAGTATGTGGTATTGTTGTATCACTTTGTTAAATAACTTGCATGTCTGGCAGGATGCAGTCTAAATACGTTAATAATTCTACTTTAAAAAACTTGGACAAATACCACTAATTCTTGTTTTTATTTTTGTGTTAATGCTTTCAATTACAATTGTCAAAATGTGCAGCCTCACCATGCTACCATAATCCTTTGCTTCCCTTGGATTGGCCCCTGTGATGTGGTGCTCAGAGTCCTGGCTCTTCAGCTGTATAATATTCAATCTAAGGTTTATAACTTGCTTTGTTTTGTCGATCCTAGTTTTGTAAACCTTCAAATTGCACAAGTATTATAAGTAAATGACAAGCGACTACATTTTGATCTAAATTATATTGTTTAGGAGCACATACTGAGTTCACTTCTGTTTGTGAACAATTGCATGTAATTCATTAATAACCTATATAAATTGTATATTTAACCATTTTATAAACACAATCTTGGGCCTAAATTTACTAAATAGCAGCATTGGAAAAGTGGGGATGTTGCCCATAGCAACCAATCAGATTCAAGCTCTTTGTTTTATGTTAGATACTGGAGAATTTGAGCTCGAATCTGATTGGTTGCTATGNGCAACATGTCCACTTTTTCAATCTTNCAGTTTAGTAATTTTACATGAGTTTGATGATATTAGAATCTCATTTCCTTTTCAGTGATTTCAGTGATTTCAATATTTTTTATTCCAAAATACCTGGTGCAGTCCATTTCAACAAAATACAAAATAACATTTTAACATAATCAAAATGCAGTTTCTCAACCCAAGACCGGTGCCTCAACATGGAGCTGATCTCCCATTGTCGAGCGTGTTTGAAAGAGCAAAAATATTTGGGTCTACCAAATAATACCCAAAAAGTAAGAAAAGAAAAAAAGGGAATGTCACAAAAAGTCCACAAAAAGAAGGTACACATTAAAAAAAAAAGAATTATAATGAAAAGGAGTATCATCCAGAGGTGCATTTTCAATGAATTAGTTACTTTAGACTGTAATACCTTGCAAAGATGGATTATTATTAGTAAAAACAAGCAATACATACAGTAAGAAATTCATGCATTAAAGGAGCAATAATCTATAAAAAAAAAAACCTAAAGCTCAAATCTCAGAATATTATTTTCTCATAGGAAAACATTAAATGCTTTATTAAATGGAATGAGGTATGCTGATGCAGCCGTATTTAACAGACTTCTGCAGCAGTGATAGGTAAGTATGTCAAATTCTTCCCATGATCTTCCCCTTACACTACCCCTACCCCTAAACCTCCATTCCTGTCTGCTAACCCTATCCCAGAGCTTCTCTACCCCAGAGCATAACTTCAACCATT
Organism: Platyplectrum ornatum; assembly: GCA_016617825.1. NCBI lineage: Eukaryota > Metazoa > Chordata > Amphibia > Anura > Limnodynastidae > Platyplectrum > Platyplectrum ornatum. The sequence continues at coordinate 70,034 of JABWIB010001045.1, forward strand.
TCCAGTTGACCCCTAACCAAAGACAACTACAATCCATCATACTATCACCATATCAGCCCTCCTATTAACCCTTCCTCCAACATTTTAATGTAATTTTTAAATTGTATTCATTTATTTAACTATGCCTAAAATGTTGTGTGGAACAAAACAGTTCTTATTTTACAAATGATTCAGCACCATGGACAGTGGTACAGTCTAAGCTTTGTTTGAAAAGTACAATTACAGTAGGGTGCCTCAGGTGAGCTATGATATAAATAATAAATAAATTGCTGGTGCATTGGAATGGAGTTCAATGTTTAATTATTGGATTACTTCAAGCATTATCTGCAGAAACTAAAGCACCAAGATATGAAGCAGTATGGAGTACATACAGCAAGTTGCCACAGCTTTCTAAAAAAGGAAACTATACCTACTCCTGATCCAATGGGCTATATCCAGGCCTCTGCAGGTTCTGTGCTAAGAGCTCAGAACACATCAACTCTACCTTAACATTTCTGTACTGTCCTAATCAATGGTTGAAGTAGAAATTTAGAAGTGGTGATATGAGCATTCAGAACTGAAGGTATGGAGACATAGAAAATAATGGAAGTCAACTTGTAGCTACATTCAGTTACATCAGTGGAAGACGTGCAGGTACGGCATACCCTCATATACACCCCCACCTGGTGCTAATTTAAAATAAGGACAGGGCAGAAGTGTGGATAGCAAATAAGGGCTTAATCAAAATACTAACTAATTAAATACTTCCCACCCACCTACCATGTATATCGGCTTACTCCTGCCAGTGGTATTACTTTAATAACATCTAGGTCCATAATAAAATATATTAATGTACACTTGCGTACACTTGACTAGGAAAAGCATACACATACACCCTTAAACTGGCCCAGTGAAAAAGTATATTCATTTCATAATTGCTTCATGTTTGCATTGATCAACTCTCTATGTGTGCATTTAAAAATAAGTAATGTCATTATGTCCGTCCTCCATGAGTGGACCAAGATTAATCTCTATGTATGCATAAACCTGTCCAGATAAACATGCGCCAGAAAATGACTTGAAATATATTGGATATGGAAAGAACACACACATAATCAAAATAAAATCAAAAGAATGACATAAACACAAACCGTGACAATTTAACATAAAGCCTCAATTATGTACAGTGCATCAACATGCAGTGCTAGAACATTAAAAAATATATAAAGCACGAGAAATGGACATCAATGAGAAACGACAACATGTAGCCAGCTAACTATACACATGCTTAGTGTTTAGAGATTATCTTTGCAATGTATTTCAGGTCTGTGAAAGGGATTCTCCAATGACAAACAGATTCACATCCACAGGAACTTATTCACTAGAAAACACACCTCTGGGTACAAATATCTATGTGTATAAAAAAAACATTTAAGGAGACAGGGCTTTAGTACAGCCATCAAAACCAGTGGTTATCTATAAAAATGTGGATCCATAATGTGGATTATATACATATATATCCATAGATTATATACATATATATACATCTCCATGTATATTTACCGATAATAAAATAAGTAAAAAAAAACTTATCGTAAAAATGAATGGTCCCAATTTATTCAATTGGGGACGTCCCTTAAATGTGTGGATTTAGGAAATGACGGGGAGACATTTAAAATGCACTAAAACAAGTTGACAAAAAATTTTGCAACAAAAAAAATGAACAAAAAGTTGGTTGGGACACACACTAGGGACATTGGGGTAATAGGAATATTCAGTTTACTTCTAAAAATAATACACAGACACAGAGCCATGTTTTGTCCAACAAACACTTATGAATTTTAGCTGTTGTAGTCAAAGGCTGCTAATTAAATAAGACCAGGAACATGTCACCATTTACAATGTGTAGTTGTAAAATATACAGAAAAAGATCTGAAGTTGTGGATGGCAGTTATACTTTACAGAGGTTTAGTGACAAGTGCAGTATTTTCTACCAGCTTGCTAGTGAATAACTAATGATTAATGACAATGTCTAAAAGGGGTGAAATGACATGGCACGAAACAACATAATCATACCTGTACCAAGGTTTATTACAAAGTGTGTGTTTGAAAGAATTACTGAAGAAATACTATATATTTAGATGTATTTGTTACCACATTATGACATGTGCAGTAATTTAAGTCTAGTAAGAGACTAAGAAGACTATGTTTTTTTGTTTTGATAAGTTTGTTGATACTAATGCCAGAAAGAAACCTACTGCTGTTACTGTAATATGAAGTGTGGCCTTAATATGTAAAAACAAAAGTAACACTGGCAACTTGACATCACATTCTGGAAATGAAAGGATCAATAGCCATTCATAGACAACTCATATATATTGTTATTATAACAGACTAGAGGAATCTACACTTTAGGTATATGGATCTATCGAAATGGAGGAATTCGGGAAATCCATTTGCTGGCTCTTTGACACAGTTTTATTTCATATTGTTTGTTGGAATAATTGGGGACAACAGGGTTGACAAAAAAGGGATAAAAAAGCAAAGTGGGAACAGACTGAAACCGCCAAAAAATATATAATACCCAATGTGCTACTTAATCTATTCTCTACTGTAGTGGCATGCAGGTCACTTCAGTACAGAATTAATACATCATACTAATAAGCATAATATAACAATAAATATAAAATTGTTTCATGAATACTTGGCTATTTAATGAACAATCTACCTAACTCAACCCAAAGTATTTACTAAACAAATGTAATGGGCAACTCTTGAATTCACATGCTACGTACAAAAATGAAAGCCCCAAATACCATGTAATTCCCAGCATGGTACAAGTGGTGNTCATTACAAGCATACGCCTACATGCATTACTAAGTTGTTGAAAACATACCCCATTACCCCAGAGTATGCAACAAGGCATAAGTACAGCAAAATGCTGAGAATTACTATGGTTGGAATAAGTGTTAATATCTGTTTATATTGCATAAAAATCTGCAGGGCAATGTACCTCACCAAGAATGAAAGTTGTTCGATGAGCAAAGTGCTTATATTTACTGTTTTGTAAATGCTTCACTCTGGCACAAATTAATCTGAATATAAAAAACTAATTGTATGAATTCAACTAATATAATGTTCTGAGCTTTATATTGCTTGTTGTGCAAAATCAATAGTCACTGGAGGTTTTATATTTGGTTTATATTCACGAGTGGCCTTCACTTATGTTTGATATTTNCACAAACAGGACTGAGCACAACACATGCCCAAAACAGGACTGTGAACGATTTTTAATTAGCACCTCCATGTGATGTTATTTATACATGTAATCTAGTATATACTCTTTTCTACAAATCTTAAACTATGATGATCATTAATGGGTGTTTTCCCCAGTATTGTGGAGCTTTCATTTTGTAGTAAAAAATAAATAGATGTAAAATTTAAACTCACTAAAACCGAGTTTGCCCCACTCTGCAGATCATCATGCCTCTGCTATGCAAATTACTAAAAGAATGAAAATGAAAGTATTTTTACCAAACCGCCGAGAATGAAAAAGACCATGAAGAGACGACCAAGCGTAGTTTTTGCATAAACATCTCCATATCCCACAGTGGACATGGTCACCATTAGCAAGTAGACACATTCCCAATATGAAATACTCTGAGAGTTTCGGAAATCATCCCATGGGTCCCCAGAGTTCTCCACCTATAAAAGGAAACAAGAAGGTTCTGTATTCCACTTTCGCACTATTATTGGGAACAATAATGTACAATGAACATATAACACTGTTAAAAATAAAATAGTATATAAATCAAGTGATAGCATTTTGTTTAGCAAATTGTCTTATAGTTAGTTAAATAGTATTATAGATAAATAGTCATAGTAAAAATAAAAAAGAACATACCAAATGAATAAAACCTGCAGCTGTCAGCCAGGTGCTAATAAATATGGAGCAAAGGTTCACCAGCTTAATGGAATTGCTGAAAAAGAGAAAAATATGTATTTTTCTAGGTTATACAAATCACATTGCCCTTTCTTTTGCTGGGTACAAATTGTTACTAATATATATCAGTTTTTTCTCTATGCATTCATTGCACTGTCAGAGTATATGAAATTGTACAGGTTTTTTTCCCCCATAATTGGAGATCACACGTGTTGACTTTAAATAATGTCAGTCTAAGGGCTAGATATACTAAATTACACAAAATTAAAATTGGAGATGCTGCTCACAGCAACCAATCAGATTTTAGATGACATTCTCTAGTCTGTATTATAGGACTGTGAATTAGAATGTTATCAGTTGCTATGGTCAACATCTCCAATTTTCCTTATCTGCCCTTTAGTAAATCTAGCCCTAAGCATAGGTTAACCTTGATAATGTAAAAAATTGTACAATTCTTTTTTATTGTAATATAAATGTCAGGAGTTATGATCACGGCAGGCGCGGTCAGTAGCTGCTATGATCACTGTCTCTCTCTAGCCCAGCATCCCTTCCTCTGTCTGTCTCCTGCTTACTGGCCTTGGTTGTTACCTGCTATCTCTTCCCTTGCACTTGTTCCATCTGTGCCTTCTCCCCTGCAGCTAGTGATTACTTTTATCGGTCACTTAGTTGGTTTGTATGCTTCTATCTGTGTGGTGCCTGGTTCAGGTTCCCTGTTCAGCACACCTTCTGTTTGTAGTTGTCCACTCTGTGGTCCTTTCTCTTCCATTTCCCGTCTAAGGTTACAGTGGTTGCCACCCAGGGCCGCGACCTGCCGTGGGACCTGCCGCAAGCAAGGCCATCCCCACCATTAGGGGCAAGGGTGAAGACTAGTCCCCGGTTAGACTCCGCGCCTGGTGCTGGTAGCTTCCTGTTCCTGGGATTCTGTACCTGTGGCCCTACTGGGGCTCGCATAGTCCTCTCGGGGTTAATCATAACAATAAATATATACTAATATAAGAATATATACTAATATTATTGAAGCAATGTAATGTAAAAGTGATGTATCCCGTACAGGTCGCCATTTCCAAACCTTTAAGATCTTTCTATTTTATTTTTTGCTTTCGCTATGTTTAGCCTAGATTAGTATAAAAAATAGTTTAGATTGAGCTGCAGGAAAATCCGGATTCACAGCTTCATACTAAGTCTATTGCATGGCTGTAAACCAAGACAAGTAACCAGCTGTTTCACTGCAATATTTGTATGTAAAAATATGTTTATCTGTCCACAGATGCACAGGTTGTAAAATTTCAATTAATGTTTTCTTAAATACATTTAGTAAAATAATGCTGTTGTGAATAGTGGAGCCATTTATTTTATTTTATCATATTATACAATAATCCCTTGTCAATGGCATTGTCAATAAGTCTGGATAACTATTATTAAAACAAAATTCCACAGGCTAGGCATTTCCACAGTACCAAAACAAAATGCTTGGTACTAGTCTTCATATTTATCAAAGTTGAAAGGAATTTAAAAAAGCCGGGTGGCCACATTCTCAATTAATATATGTACACTTGCAGCTATTTGCAAAGCAGATAATGATGGTATATAGTGACCACTTTTACATATTGTGTCATTTTCAGTACCATTTAATGTCCTGAAATATCTCCAAAGCTTAATATGGCATGTAAATACAACAGGGCTTCTAAAGTTCTGATTGTGTGAATAAGTTAGTATGCTTACACTAATGTTATGACTGTTATGTAAAGATACTAGATGTCTGGAAATCAAATTTGTTCTAATGTTCAGAATGATGCAGAACCAGATTAAGACTTTCTGTGAGGACAAGAGATATATTGGGTCCAGTTTGTTTTTCAATTTGACACCCATAGACACCATAGGCAAATGCAGGGGGGGGGGGGGGTTTCTGGTTGCCCAGAAACCCCCCTTGGTGTAGCTGTATTATATGCGGGTTATATTAAGTATTATGAGCTGGCACACTGTATAAAGTAAATTAGAGGTCTGAGGTGGCATTCTACAATGTGTGTGGAATATTTAGGAGATTACACTATAAAAAAAAACAACACTATACATGCTTTAGAAACCCCCCTTCCAAAATCCTGTGTTCGCCCCTGGACACCCCTGGAACCTGTGATAGCTACAAGTCATGCCCAAGCAATTCCACTGGATTGTTTGTCAGAAAAGCTCTACAGTATAATCAAAGCCAGTGACATAACTCTCCTGGCTTATGGTACTATCCAACAAAACAATGAAAAGGGCAATGCCAAGACCATCAGGTCAACACAGACTAATAAAGGAGATGATTCCTTTGAGAATCAGATGAAATCAATGGATTTAAACACATTAACAAAAGAAAACAAGTGTGCAAAGAAGCCAACCTGTCTTTATGTTTACTGTATACTGTTTATCATCCTTCACACAGAAGCAATAGTAGCACTGTCCCATTCTGTTCAGAATACAGACAAAACCTAAATAAAACTATGAATTTATATACCAAAACTTTTTCCACCACCCCCACTAAGTGGGGGTATTAAGGAGCAGGGTATTTATGAGAACATTTACCACATATCAAAATTGCAGGTCTGGACGGGGCTTAGCGGGATAAAAGTGCCGGTATACTATACCAGTGTCTATTGTATCGCTTCAAGCACTGGTACAAATGCTTCAAGCCCCAGTCACAGTTGTCATACTGCCCTAAGTGGGCACTTCTTTTGCAAATGCACATGAGGACTGACATCAGTAGCTGTCTCCTGAGAGGCAATGCTTTTAAGTCGCAGTGAATAAAATAAAGAAAAATCCTTAATGAACATTTTGTTTGCAACAAATTAGCATCTTGTATCTAAGCCAGAAGAAGATACCTTCTCCTTTACATGCTCATAAATTATATAATATTCTTACTGATGTGTAAAGACACTAGTTGATTAACATTTCGATTTAAAGCAATATTCTACTGATGATAATATGTAACCCACACATATGCCTGTAATAATCTGACTGATGTGTAATGATAATATCTGACTGACACATATGCCTGTAATACAGAGATGGAACTACATAGTCGTGGGCCCAGGTGCAAAAATATTCCTTGGGCCCCCTTCCCTTCAAAGGGCCGGACGTGCTGTTTTCCAAAATCTGGGTTCGTATATTGGTAGGTGTCTGGGGTGTGTGCACGTCAGGCCTGGCCAGATTTACAGCCAGCACCACTTGACTTTCCCTGACACAGCCGATATGCTCAGCCGAATAGCTGTCAGGAACATGTGTTTCTGGGATGGTGTTCCTACGTTCCCGGGGGACAACTGCAGCACCTGCAGGTTCCAGGAACCACATTAGTCCTGGGAATCCCATGGGCCCCTGGATCCTCATGGGCCCCGGTGCCTTGCACCAGTGGTGGTTCCACCTCTGATGTAATATTCTAATATTCTGGCTGATGTGTAATGATAATATCTGACTGACACATATGTCTGTAATATTCTGACTGATGTGTAATGATAATATCTGACTGACACATATGTCTGTAATATTCTGACTGATGTGTAATGATAATATATGACTGACACATATG
>JABWIB010001045.1:78331-96102 GCA_016617825.1 Platyplectrum ornatum
TGACTGACACATATGTCTGTAATATTCTGACTGATGTGTAATGATAATATCTGACTGACACATATGCCTGTAATATTCTGACTGATGTGTAATGATAATATATGACTGACACATATGCCTGCAATAATCTGACTGATGTGTAATGATAATATCTGACTGACACATATGCCTGTAATATTCTGACTGATGTGTAATGATAATATATGACTGACACATATGTCTGTAATATTCTGACTGATGTGTAATGATAATATCTGACTGACACATATGCTTGTAATATTCTAAATGATATGTAAAGAAAGTTGATGACTGACAGTCCTGCCATTCTGTTCTAATAGTCTTAATGTTGGGTATACTAGTTGATTGACAGCTACACCCTTTCTAATGTTTTAACTGATGTGCAAAGGTACTGGGTGATTGACAGCTGGACCTGTTTTAATGCACTTATGTGTAAAGAAACTAGATTAAATGCCCGTCATGTTCTAAAGATACTAGCTGACTGACAGCAGGGGATGATACTATGTGACTGAAAGACTTCAAATGTCCTGTACAATTATAGTGGATCTACATGAAGAATAGTTTAGACATGAGCACATTAAAATGTAAACAACCATCTTCAGTGAAATGATATAAAAAAAAAGATTGGAAACAGATCATATTCACAAGATTTTGAATTTAGAAAAATTGACATTGTTCAACAGCATAGAAATTACACAAATCTACCCTTGCACAGCCACTCCACTACTATTACATCTAAAGTTACACACTTAATTATATTATGATTTAGGTGTTATTTTTGGAATCAGAAGTTTTAAAAATGACATATGAATGTTTCTGGATTGTCTTAGTAATTAAATATTTGATAACCAAACTGCTATTATTTTAGTCAAATATACAAGAGAACTTTAGACTTTTGAGCCTATATTTACTAAACTGCAGGAATTGAAATTTGGAAATGATGCCTATAGCAACAATCTGCTTTTAGCTGACAATCTCTAGCATGTAATACAAAATGTAGAGCTAGAATTTGATTGGTTGCTATGGGCAACATCTCAACTTTTTTTAATTTCCACAGTTTATTAAATATAGGCCCTGGTTCAAAAGCCACAGCATTTTTAAATGTGTTATATAATCCCAATATACACATACAGTGTAATATCACCTTCTAATTACCAAAACGAGAGAACAAAATGTACAAAAATGCAGATTGAATAAAAACCCAGGGACCCTGCAACATCATCTCCTTTTTCTGGCCATTCAGTCAGTAAAAATGCGATCTTTATTTGGCGAGTTAAGATAAATGCCTTATACAGCTGAAGCCTCTCTAATTGAGTTCTGTGTCAGTGTAGGGGGTTAAGCTCCTTTCTGCGTTTTCTCTGTGTTATGGCCAGATGATGATTTCATGAATGAGATTTCATTGTAATCCTAAATCCTCAGTGGATGCCCACCCACTTCCATCTGTCCCCCTTGCCATAAGCAAAGATCAACACAATGACAATGTCACACACAAATGCAGAAAACTGGCAATTGGGAACAACATACACTGATATCTTATCATTTACTGCTTAAGGAATAGTAGTCAGCATCTCTGTTTACTAACTTATAAGCCACTACTCAATCATTCAGTATTCATCTAAGACAGTTTGAATTTAGTAACCAGAAATATGAAAAGCTTAAATGAATGTTCTGTAATCCGAAAGTTTTGTCTATACAATATAATTAACAGTGCAAATGCAAAATTTACATTGAACAGAGACGGTGCAAATAAATCACAGAATTACTCTTTGTCCAGTTAATTAAGTGTAACACACAAGGATGAAGTCTTATTTTCTCACCTTGTTTTTAAAATATTTAAAAATTGCAAGATTTCAGAAAACTGGATTAGCCGTAAAGCTCGTAAGAACCTCAAGCCTGCAAAAGAGAACAGCCCATAATCAAATATTTTTTAAAATATTAACAATTGTTTATTATAGAACCACCTGTTAAACAACAAGGAAAAGTATAGAACTTTTAATATATGATATGAATTAAGATTACATTTTTTTTATTTTAGTGTAGGCAGAATATTTTGAACAACTCAGCACCACTGCACTTGACTTCTATTCCTATTTAATCTCAATTATAATAACAAACTCTTTGAAACTCCTCCGCCTACTTTCATATCTAGATCAGATAACATTTAAATATAGCTTTTACCACATCACCTGTAGTTTTCATACATGGTAGAAGTAATAACATTTAGCATAAAAAACAATTAAAACAAAAGCTAAACAACAAGAATATGTGAATCAAAAAGCAGAACGCATTTACAGAGAAATAAAGTAGAGGATTTAAAGAGACTAAAAATCAGCCAGTTATACAGTGGCAAAAGCAGGATTTTTACAGGGGTTTTCCAAAATTGACACCAGTCATTACAAGGCACAATGTTAAATTATTTATTTTTAAGATTTAATAAACATCCTGTAAAAATACTAGCAGCTACACTAGTGCATGTCTATTAAAAGCTTATACTTTTGTGTTAGTAGACGATCAGGACAGAAGACAAAAAGAAACGGCAAAGGGAGAAATAATAAGAACATTGTAATAATACATTCACCTTTACATTTATTAAATATATTACATTGGTCATTGCAGAGTACAAAGGTGGTCATCATATTAGAGCATGTTTGGAAGTAAACACATAAAATTTTTTAAGTTGATCACTTTGAATATTGGAGCAAATGGTCAAAGAACAAAAGACTAAAAAATACCAGTATCAATAAAGAAAAACTAAACACAAGTTAATGTTCTTTAATTATATTTATTTTTTTTGGAGGCAGGTAATATATTCCATATAATTTTATATATATTTGAGAGGACTGATTTTTAGTGGGTACATTTGTTGGCTATTTCCAACCCTTTAGTAATATTTATATGTGCATACCTAGTTTAATAGCCCTATATAACAATGGAATAACAGGTTTAAGAAAAGAAATAGAAGTTAGAAGGTGGATCCCCAAAAGAAGATAGTTGGCATATAGATATTATAAGTGAGGTCTGAGACAATATTTAGTTTCACCATCAAGCCAAATATCATTCAGTGTGGATATGTTTCACAAACACTAGATGCTTTAGCACAATATTATGCATTGACCATATTACCAGGATACTCCAAATAATCAGAATTTTTTTCTGTCATGAAACAGTTTTTCCATTTAAAAGTACACTATCATCCACAGAATTTGACCTCTGTGTGACCATGACTGTACACTATGCATAGACCATTGTTTATTTGTATAGAGCTAGCATTTTTATGACAAATATATTCCAAATATTAGAGTGGACAAGCAAATATTTTTCCATATTCTCACTGCCAGCAAAGTGTCAAGCACCTCTTGCTAAAAATGTTTAATCAAAAATCCCTTACTTTAACACGTTACCTATATCACTGTCTATAGTTGTTTACAAATGTAATATTGTTACACCTAGAATTAGTTAAGAAGGCTGACAAAAATACAACTATTTCAAAACTGTATTCATACATAAACACAAAGTATGATTAACAAAGAGAACACCCTGGAAATGATGAAAATAAGTTTTATATTTATGAACATATGCTTTCATTTCTTTACACTGACACAATATATACATTTAAGTTATGGCATCACTGTAGCTGGAGAAACACATACTGCACAATGTTATATAAGAAACCCACATGATTTTAAGAGCACACAGATCTTACCCCAGTAACAAGCCCTTCTATAGCAAGAAGACAATGACTGGAACCATCCAGTCTCCTGTTTATCACCTGCACCAGGGCCATGAGCAGCTTTCACTCTATAGCCATTTTGGTAAAGGTCTCCCAAGGATTTCTTGCGCCTCCTTGTAGTTCTGTATACTTCGCTCCTTGTAGCCCCCTCTGGAGCACGGTAGACTAAGATCTTGCTAGGTATCATTTCCCAGGAAAAATCAAGGAACTGTAAAATCTACTTTATATGTGCTCCTAAGTAAAGGAGATTAGAATGCATCTTTTATCAACAGAAGCCATAGATTTGAGAAATATACAGGTTGATATTGTTGAATAAGCCAAGATCGATCAATGGCATCCTGTAGAGCAGAATATCAGATAGGCAATTCTACATAGCACAGGGAGTCAACACTCTGTCATAGAGATTGTGCATATAGCAAGTGATCCAGATAAGAAGGGGCAAAGCCACAGGAAGACAGGGATTTTTTTCCTGCAGCTTCAGGATTCTGCATAAACTGATCCTATCCTGTGCAGTGCTTTAAACCCCCACCTAGTTGCTATCAGAAAATTAAAGCCTAAGCTCCTTTTAGACACTCTGTGGAAGTGTGTTCTGGCTATAGCATCCCCTCCCACAGCTACACGTGCCAATCCCCATATACAGCTGTTGGGGTTGTGCGAAAGATTAGAAACCACTTGAATTCAAAATAAAAAAACCTGATGTCTCTGCAGAAAAGATTTCATTTTAAAATTTGAAACTATAATCTTGGAGCATTTCAGCTTTTAGTACATTTTATATTGGCAACCTAAATATTGAATTCTTAAAAGTATATAAAATCAATGGTTGGGAAACCAAAGGGGAAACATGTATCCAAAAAATAATTGTCAGCATTTGAAACAATGAAAGTTATGGTTATATTCAGAAAGGTGAGTTTCAAATAAATTGTTTCAAAACTGCTGATGAAAATAAATAAATGGTAGGAAAAGAGAGGCCCAAAGGAGGAGAGGACAAAACTAGTCAGTAGGTTAAGCAACAGAAATACTTATATTGAGCTAAATCACAATCGGGAGACAGAACTGGATTGGAAAAATGGGATGTTGCCCATAGCAACCAATCAGATTCAAGCTCCTGTTTTCATTTTACATACTGGAGAATGTGAGCCAGATCTGATTGGTTGTTATGGGCAACAGCCCCACTTTTCCAATTTTGCAGTTAAATCCTGCACTAAATTTAGGCCCTGGTGTTAGTAGTAGGTTTCAACTATAGTAAAGAGGGTAAAAAGATAGTATAGTAAAGCAAATATGACAGAATTGCAGGCACATTTATATGGTGATATTTGTATAATTTATATGGTGACAGTGATATTTGTATTTAATGGTTCAGAAGTTGGGATATGTATTAAAGAAAGTGAGGTATTTTGGCTGATTTAATATATGAATAGTTGCACAAAAAAGCTGTAAATGTGTTGGGGTTTATGACGTAAGTGGCACAATGTTTAATTTCACTGTTTTTATCCTCTTGTTAAAAAATAATAAAATATTTGAATAAAAAAATGCTGCAAAGGTATTTGCACATTCATATTTTTTTTCCATTTGTATACTCTAATCTAAGCTATGAAACATAATGAACTGGCTCCAGAGTTTGGTCAGATGAGGGTGTAGATTTGTAACAACCTGTATTGGGCACTGGAAATTATGCAAAGAACAGGACAAAAGTTAAATTTTTAGATGTCTTAATTGAACTGATGTTCAAAGAACTATTCGAAAACAAAATAATTGAATAAATGAATGAACGAAGTAATAAACAAACACAATATTTTCAGGACCACTACATGGATGTGATGTAGTATAGCAGTAGAGGTGTAGAGATCTATTTACAAAAAGAAGACCATTACTTAAACCGAAGGCTAAGTAAAGTTGTTAATATCTCAATGCAAATATGGCAAATTATGTATATCTCTTTTTGGTTTTGCTTAGGGGTTGCCCGTTTCAACTTCTGAAAGCTAAAATTAGCATGATTGGTTATTTAATCACATTCTCTGCTTCTCCTAACTTAAGCAGGGCACACATGAGAACGATTATAGTGTGAATCCCACGATAAAACACAGTTTCAGCTTCCGGATGGGTCTGTTATCCACTCCTAGCTGCCTCCATTGCCGGGACCCGCATGCGGACCTCTACCACTGCCTCTGGGCTTGCCCGGTCCTCCGCTCCTTCTGGCTGGCAGTCCGTCGGTTTGCAGAGGACTGTCTGGTGTCTCGCCTACCCCTCACTCCCGGCTGGGCTGTACTGTGATTTCTTGCAGAATCCTGCAGGGCTTCTCCTAGCCTGAGATGTCTCCTGCTGATGGTCAGTGCAGCAGCACGGAAAACCATTCTCCACAGGTGGTTGGACGCCACCGCCCCTCCGTTTTCACTCTTTTTGGAGAAATTTTATTTCTTATTCCGCATGGCCTGGCTGGAAACACTCATCGACAAATGCAAGGAACGTTTCTTTGACCTCTGGGAGGGTTTCATCGATGTTCTTCCTCGCCGCATAAAACAGCAATTGCATGTAAGCTTTGGTGACACTGCATGGTACATGGAGTGAGTCATGGAAGGTGACCCACCGATCAGTCTGGACTAGGAGCAATGGCTGGGGACCTGGTGGGTCATCCCCTGGGTCACTGGGGGCAGGGACACGTTAAATGTTATTCTTGAGCGATTGTACTTTGTGCCTGAGTTGTATCTCTGTTACTTGCCTTTTGACTACTTTTTGTATTTCACATTTCGGTGTGATGTTGTGGTTTAAAATAAAAGTTTAAAAAAAAAACAGTTTCAACATTTGTTCCATGTTTACTCTCCAAACATGCTGCAGGATTGTTAAAAACTGTTGTCTATATAATTCTGTAAGCATATTACTGTAGCTAAGGGGGTATATTTACTAAGCGGTGAGATTGCAGCGAGATTGTTTCAATTTACACACTGGAGAGTGTGAACTCAAACCTGATTGGTTGCTATGGGCAACATCCCCACTTTACAATCTCACTGCAATCTCGCCACTTAGTAAATATACCCCAAGGTTTCTGGGATAGTTTGTTACACATTTTTCCAATGTGTATTGGCAAAATTATATATGCAATTGGACTCCAGCAGATGCCTATGTAGGTCAAATGTTTAAAAGAAGGAACTTTGTTATCCAAAACCAGACTACTGGCCACTATTGTTACATGTTTATATGTCTTTATGTCTATTTGTTGTTCTCTCTTCTGTCTGTCTTTATACCAACTAAGATACTTAAGTCCAAACCTATTAAGTATATAGACTTATGACACTCCAGGGCCCTAGAATGAATGTTTTAAATAAATGCCAAAATAAAAAAAAACTAAAAACCTTTTATTATTCACAAGTCAATGTGGTCTGACAATTCTTTACAATAGGTAGGAAACTTGCACCGAGCGCCCCTGTGATTCGAAAAGTAAAGTGATCATATGTATGATCTTGCTAAAAAAAATAACTAAATAAAAGTAGCAACACAACAACAAATGTAACATACAACTAGGAAATAGTTTTATAGTATATTGTTATGGAGTTGCACAATTTCAAATAACATAAAAGGAAATGAGAATAAGAAAAATTGTCTAATTATGATGTCCTTTTTTATGCAAAAATGCCCATTTTAACTTGAAAACAGGCATTATTGCATGAAAATGAAGTTCATAGTATTTACAAAGCATGGATCGCCATGGAAAATGGCTGTTTCCATGATGATTCATGTCAACAGCGCATATTGCTGTGATCCTGTTCTTCTCACTGTGGTATTTATTAACCCCCGAAGTAATTAACTTCATTTAAAAATGGCATTATTAGATTTCTCTTCTCACCCTAGATCTCC
Source organism: Platyplectrum ornatum (assembly GCA_016617825.1). Taxonomy (NCBI): domain Eukaryota; kingdom Metazoa; phylum Chordata; class Amphibia; order Anura; family Limnodynastidae; genus Platyplectrum; species Platyplectrum ornatum. Next base: position 85,929 of record JABWIB010001045.1, read on the forward strand.
CTTTTTCTCCCCTTAATATCTCTTATTAGGGGAAGGAAAAGACAGCTGGAATACACGGTCATGTAACAAAATGAAAAAACAATTAATTAAGAATTAATAAATCCTGCAAAGAGAAACAAGTCTGGCTACCCTGATTATTTTACCAAATAGAGTCCAATTTCAATAAAAGATGTTGAAGCTAGACAGTAATTGGTGTCCTATACATTTTGTCTACACTAGAGGGCAGCAATTCTACATAAATACCTGCAAGGACTTAAAAGTGATGCTGTTCCTTATCAGTGGACTTGTTTAAAACAATGCAACAGGCTGGGTGACTGAGAACTAATCTATACATCAATTAATGGAGGAGGATTCACTACATACACACCTCTGTATTTTCTTAATGATAGCATTCAACAGTTTGTGTGAACATCAGGTTACTGAGAAATCAGTGTTTTTTTTTTTTTCAGGAATGCATTGTTATATACTTTATGCCACAAAAAATTGCACGTATTTTTGGAAGTCCTACNCATACTTTTAAAAGTGAAGCCCCGATGCAGGGTACCTGTGCCGAGAGGCTGAATGATATGGAGAGAAATGTGGTTACAGAGTGACAGTTGGTAGTTGAGGTTATGAATGCAGAGACCTGATTTCTGTGAAGGGAGGTGAAAAGGGAAAAGAGAGGCAGTTTGGTGATAGCTCATCTATAGTCAGGAAATTAGTATTAGGAGCTTGCAGTGATAATGGGAAAAGGTGCACGACCAGCAGGTAATAGAATCGTCCCCTATGCATGGGTATTGTGTGAGAAATGTAAATGTTCTTATAAGAAAATTCAGCTTTATGGTTACTTATTTTCATTTAAAGCTGCATTTTTAGTATTCTGCTAGACATTATCTGGCTTATGCCAATTAAAGCTTAGTTCTTTAGTTTTATTGTGCTTCCAAATTCAAGTGCAGGACATTAGTGGTTTTTTTCACTCCACACAGACTTTGGCTCACTTTGGCTCACAGCAAGCCTGGCAGCATCGTTCACATTATTTAAAAAAAGAAAAACCATAGGCAATGCAGTGTCTTCGGCCAGGCATCAGCTCTGCCTCGTGCCCGGTGCATGCACAGTAGCTGAATTATGAAACTTAGAAAATTCCATAATACACTTCTGCGCATGTGCCGGGACCGAAGGCTGAAGACACAGAGCTTGTAAGGTTTTCTTTTTTAGCATTTTTTTTATATTTTTTATATTTTATTTTTAACTGGGCAGTGGTGTCCTGGTTCACATGAACCAGGAACAACACTGATATTTTTTAAAACTTTTTTTAAACCTTTTTAAACAGGGAGACATGTACCCNGCTTTCCCTTCTCCCTCCTCCCTCTAATAACAGATTAGAGAGGTGGTGAAGGACAGGGCCACCATCAGGGGGAGACAGCTGGGCCCGGTTGTTCCCCCCCCCCAACGGTTGGGGTCCAACTCCATGTACTGCCGTGCAGTAGNCTTGCCTTAACATCACTTAGATGGCGTTATTGGCTTCTAAGTGGGATCATTCAGACCTGTCAACCATCCAGACAGACGTTGTGATATCATGTTTGGGGGGCCCGGGACATACAAATTCTGTCAGTCCCAGGCCTGATAGTGGCCCTGGTGAAGGGGGTATCGCTGCCACCTATTACCGAGGTATTACCATAAATTGGATTAATATGTTTGGTGCATAATTAAATGATATCTGCATATTGAGTTGGAAAGATTCTTGTAAATCAGAGAGACAATCTGCCACTGGAAGAAGTCTGCATACCTTCTCTAACGCTGGATCACTAACATTCAAGTTAAAACAGAGAAAAATAACAAACTTATCAACAATAACTTGTCATCGCAACCCTTCCCTAAGTTCTGTTACAGAAATGCCACTGCTTCTAAATCTAAATAGAAAAGACAGAATAATACACAGAAAAAGCTCCAATGGTGAAAAGCACAGTTACAGCACATGTGCAAAAAACAAATGCAATCCAAGTGCACAGAAAGATAGGGAGAAATGAAAAGTAGCTATAAAAAAAAAAGATATATCTGGAGAATCTGGTAAAAATCCCTTTTATAGGTACTGAGTTTCTGTCCAGAAGAGTGCTGTAAATATCTTTTTCATGTTCAGTTGTAGTTATGTCACTAGGCAGACCAGACACCAGAGGAAAGAACATGATGGCAAATTATAAACAACTTTGAAAGTCATCAGTCTTTTAACTAGTGGAACAGCGATTGTACAAATTTGGTCAAATAAGTGAATTTTACGACAGATGCAGATCATTGACATATATGGAAAATGTCATTTCTGTAGTCGCTCTCATCTCTTTANTCCTTGACAAGCAGATTGCACTAATCACACGCTACATTTCAGGTGCAAGCTGCTCTTTCTCAATAAAGTGGTTGTGTCTGTGACAGCTGCTCTACAAAATATACACTACATTCGAGAATAAGAAAGATCCATCTGTCTNATGTTTTTAAACATATACTGTATTTCACAGATGGTGCACCTTCTTCCACAGCAGCGGTCTCATTCTCACTCCCTGTGACCTCTGTTGCTGCACCGGTCTCTTCAGTCAGAGTGAAGCCTCTGTGGTCTGTGGCTTTGCGCAAGAGAGTGCATAAGTGTCCTGAAGGTTATCTTACCTTTACAGGCTGATCTATGCCATGATTTGGCATTACGCAATGATTTGGCATGGCCACGGCACCCCTGAAAAAGCGGCGCAGCACCCTGGGAGCCAGGGCGCACAGTTTGGGAACCACTGGATTAAAGGGAAACTCCAAATTAATTAAAAAAAAATTAACCATATTGTCTAAATTAGTGTCATGACATAGTTCAGGAACTCTGTTAACAGACTGCTGAAGAGTCAATATTTTTTTTCTATCTTTCTTAAAAAAAATGTTATATATATTATATATTTATTTAATTTTAGATTTGATTCATTTTACAGAAGGCTATATACAGACTAGGGTCGGTAGTGCCAGAACACAGTCACAGATTCTATGAGATCTCAGTCCGGTCCGGTCTCCTTCTGAGATTCCTGTGACCTCTGTTGCATAGAACCAGGAAGGTTCTATAGTTATAGGTCAGGGGCAGGCAAAGTGCGGCTGTCCAGCATGCTTTGTCAGGTATTAACTACTTGTAGTTTGGCAACACCTTGCCTACCCCTGTTATAGATCAGCTAACATTTCTCTATCAGACAGAACTTGATTGCCTTAGAAGCCACTGCTCGCCTGAAAATACCTGAAACTGTATTATAATCTCCTAATATTAAAACATATTCAGGACTGTCACTTACCGAGCCAGCTCCTGTTTAAATAAACAGACACAAAGACAGGAGGCACTGTAAAGAAATCCACCACTGAGTTCACCTCCAACCAAAACCACAGCTTGTCATTAGCAGCGATAAACTATGAAAAGAAAAGACAAAATGACATACAACAACATTTATGGGCACATTCATTTTAGGCCCTGGGGGAAAGGGCCAGATAAAGACCACATGGACCTGGGACTGAACATTGCTTGTATGTGTGGGCCTTTTACCAGGCTTGGGGGTTTAGTTTTACTCTATACAGCCTATGAAAGAAAAACACATTGTAACCTGAGGTAAAGCTTACGACAGCTAATACATATGCATAACCTTAGTTTATGGGTATTTAATTAGTGATTTTATATTAAACTAATGTATGTTCCAACTTGAATCAACTCCTTTGTGTGTAAAAATAAAGGAAACTATTACTAGATTATGGAACATAGTGATTCATGTATATGAGCTATACAGTAGTCATGCATCTATTATTTCAGTCCGATTTCAATGCCCTGAGATATCTGTAAACAGGCACCTGTACTAAGGATAGAACACGCATTGTAATAGTTGATTCTGTGTATTCACACTGCTTAAAGAAATACACTGAAAGAGGAGAAAAGCACTTACCCGCAGGCCGAAGTATAGCAGAAAGAATATGTTGAAGGCCATGTCTATCTGTAGTGTGAAGTCCTTGTAGAAATTTTGGCAAGTTTCAATTGGGCTAGAAATAGATACATATAATTATCATACGTATTCGACAGAATCTGAAATGCATTAACAAGAAATCTACCTTTGAACAAGCTGAATTTAATAGGGTGGCAGCAAATATTGCCAAGTTGACATTAGACATGGATATTCTTATACAGCATCTTTATATCAGGGAAAGACTCCCATAGTGATGCTAGAGGAAAATAGCCAGATGGTAAGTAAGATCAAATGCTGCTGGTGCTGACTGTAAGTAGCAGGTTCTTTTTATTTAAACAATCACTAAACTTTTTACTTTTTTTTTTATTTTCTTTATTGGAGTACATATGATAGAAGAGACTATAGCATACATATTGTATACATTTGACAGGCATTCAATAAAATGAAACAGCTTACATGAAGGAATTAGGCATGGGTGACACGCAGGCCCAATAACATTGCTTCTATATAACGCACAATCAATAAAATGCCCAAAAACAATGCTAATCCAAATCTAATATGATTGCAGGGTCATTCAGAAGAACTTGGATTTCATGCCAGGTTCAAAAAGGCAGATGAGCTAAGGGGTATATGGGAACACAATGGGTGTGGATGCTACGAGACCAAAGGAGTACCGGGCCAATGGCAGCTGTTCCCCCTGCACTGAAAGCAAGTTGTCAGAGATAAAAACACGCTAGGCGTTCCATGAATGAATGCTAAGCAATGCTTATAAATGTGCGTGTGGAGCAACAGTCCTCAGTCAGGCCTGCTCAGTTGTGCCCCCAGTGCATATCTCCACCTCACCCCATCCATCTATACTTGGGCTCTATCTCCTGGCTACAGGTCCCAAGCTTGTCACACTCCACCCCTGGATGAACCTTCTGTATCAGCATATTTTGTGCATGCTTTCATTGTGTGTATATATATATATATATATATATATATATATATATATATATCAAGTACAAGCTCAACTAGCCTTAATATACAGAGGTCTTGTCTCCAGAAGTACCTAAATACATGGCAGAGAGAAGCATCCAAGAGAACTAAAACTATACCAAAAGAATCTGTTGCTTGGAGCGGAAAAGGGTTAGGGAGGATTAGCCTTAACTACAACAGGCGTTTTAACAAAGCACTGAAAAAGGCTTAATTCAATGCGAGAAGTAGTAGAGTATAAGCTTGTGAGCAGGGCTCTCTTCCGCATCCATTGTCTGTTATCAGCCCTTTATGTCAATGATTGTTGAAATTGTAAAGTGCTACATGATCTGATGGCGATATAAAAAACCTCTTAATAAAATAATAATAATAGAACAACAGAGTATACAATTAAAATACAGTGCAGACGATTTAGTGGAAATGTAAGTTTTTATGGAAAAGGTAGTTCATATGTCTAATAGCCTTTTATCAGTAGGAAGAAGAAAGGGAAAAATCATACTAAATATGCAAACTATTACTAAATTCTATTGTAGGGGACTTTGGAATAGAGGACAGGTCCCCTCAAACTTAAGAGGTCCCACCTTGATGTCTTTAGTTTATCCCAGCCACTGGGATCATAATAGGCATGAATCATGAATTAGCTCCCTCTGTCAGTTGATATTAGTTAGTTCATCATTCTGGAATAACAGGGAGCAGCTGTGAAGTGTACAAGCCACATAAAAATACTCAAAACACATTATGAAAAATTAAAGTCACAAGAAATTAGATTGCAATGTACACAAAGCCAGGAATCAAACCAATAAAACTGTCTTGATTCACTCACAATGTGTCACGATTAATAATTCAAAATCATTCAATTTAATAAACATTAAATAAATGTAAACAAGATTAAATTATTTTCAACTGCAATAAAAAATGTCTGTGTAATTCCTATTCCAGTTTCATTTACCATATAGAGGAATAAAATGAGATAACAATAATCTAAGAACAAAGGCTTTTCGAGAAAAATAAATATCGCAGACATTTCAGTTTTCCTTTCAATAAACTAAAAAGGAAGGAATATCTATTTCCAAAATGTCGGGAAATAGACTCTTTGGATCTGTGCTTGGGTAAATGTATACAACAGCTACAACTATCAGAGATTCATCTCTTTTGTATATATAAAAAACACATATCGAAACATTTAGGAGTGCTATTTTAAATTTAATGAATATAAAATCAAGATGGCTGAAGGAGAAACAAATGGCTGAAAAATGTAAAAGAAGATTTACTAATATGTATGAAACCATAAAATACATAAAATACACAATTTATAGAAAAGCAGATATCACACAATGATCAGTATTAGAAGAAATAATAGTAATGCACCAATAACGGATATTAGTAAGCATGCACCTATTCTTTTATCAGTTGCATTATAGCATTATATTACGGGAGTCTTGATGAATGTCCAACTATTAGGAATTCATAGGCTTAAAGTCCCCCAGCTACATCCACCATTATCAGCTCGCGTTTATTAGGTAGGGTGAAAAGCCGCCGTTTAGATGTTTTTAGTGGAACTCCGTAGATGGTAAGCATGGTTTGGTAAGCATACTTGCCATCTCTGGAGTTCCTGTCAAGCGAGGTAATCCACTAAAAACAACCAAACGCCTCCTGTGGGTTTTCCCTCAACCTAATCAACGTGAGCTGATGGTAATGGATGTAGTTGCAGTTGTAGTTGGGGGACTTTCAGCCATTTGTTTCTCCTTCATTTCAGCCATCTTGATTCTATATTCATTAAATTTAAAACAGCGATCCTAAATTATTCTACAATAAACTGCTTAGTAGAAGAGAGGGAAATATTTAAACACTTTTTTTCATTGACATTTATGTTATGTAACTTGTTTTTTATTGTCTATATAAGCAAAACACATTACAAATGTGTCATTTATGTATGCAGAATTAGGGGATAGCTTTCTTCTGTCATACCATGTTCAGATTACACCGATAAAGCACAGGTTTTTAAATTTGCCATGGTGCAGACACCTTCAGATTACAGTGTCAACCCAGGAATTTCCCAGAATTTTACTGAAATTCCTGGATCAACACTGTGCAAATTACCGTCCATGTTGATAGTAGTAAAAACTGTGATTCAGAATTACAGTAGCTTTGATTGGCTATCATTATTGACATGCCTTAATCACCTCATCAACAGTCTAGTCCTGTGTAGGAACAGTTTAATATACAGGCGAAAAGGGAAGTACCCTGAAATAACTCTGCCTTTTACCCATGTCGACTCAGTTAAAACAGCCTGGGTTTCTTAAAAGGACCAGTTCAGATTACCTCTAAAAATCCAAATTTCAGGCAACCTGGGAATTTCATGAAATACCCTGGTTTTTGGTGGTAATCTGAATGTGGTTTAACATATAGAAAAACCTACTCAGTTATTACTAGGGTTGTGCTATCAAATATAATAAACTTAATCTTTAGGGAAGCTTGCTCTATGCCCATGACAGGGTGTTCCCAGATGTAGAAGATTGTTCACATTTCACCACAGCAGAACCAGGAAAGAGGACAGATGTATATGATAAAGAGTCATTACATTTACAGTAAGGTATATTCCATATGCATTTTTGCACTAGAGATGGCTTCTCGATATCAGTAGGAATAGGGTGAAACATTAGGCATAGGGAGGGTGGTGAAAGTGGCATAGCTAGAAATGGAATGGTAAGGATGGAAAAAGGAGACATCTAGGAATCTACTTTAATTAAACATTGTTGTTGGTATAAGTTGAAGACAACAGGAGGGTCACTCAACAACAGCTGGGTGGAGCGCTGGTCTAAAACCATCTGGGCAGAACATGGAAAAGATCTAGGCACAGCAGGAAGAATACCTGGAAGCCAGATAATTGACTATATAGGGATGGGACAGGAGCAAACAAATAGTCTTCTAATGCATCAGCTGAAGAAGCTTCCAGAAATGCGATCAGGAATTCAACGTTATCCCATAACAAAAGGAGGAGGGGAAAGCCATTAAGAATTTACAGTGGCTGAGAATTGGGTCCTGGAGAGATCGGGTATCTAATCATTTCTAATTACCAATCTAAATGATGGAATGTAGAAACTGGCCCTAAAAGCTGTTTGGATAAAATCAAGTTATTGTATTTAAACTGTCAATACACTGGACTGATTCATCATTGATTCAACAAACAGATTTTTATGATTCAGTTCCTCAACCATCCTGTATTCACAAGGCTTGATAATTATGTACAGCAGACAGCTTTAGATAACTAGATGTCCAGCATTATGTGATCAGCTGATTACCTGGGTTATTTATTGTAATACTACCAAAGCAGTCCAGTGTATGGCCAGCTTGAGGTATATGAACAATAAACAAGATTTCAATGTTACGAAAGAGGGAGATAATATATAATTGGTGTGGTACTATATAAAAGTATTATACAGTATGACTTCAGTGTACAGTTCTAAATAAGAGCATGCACCAATTATTATAAGGTCCAGTTTGCACAAGTAATCATATTCCTTATGCAGTGGCTTAAACAGACAATATTTATGTATAGGCCTTAGGATCACCATAAATGAAGCTTGGTTGCAGCTAATAAGGCCTCCATGAAGTCATCAATATAATGGATGGGTCTGTCTACTATAAATAGCTGCAATGTAATTAAATGTGCCTCTATGCCAACATAACTGCATCACGATCCAATGTCTTATGGTTCACTATCTGACATTCCCAGAGCCCTTTCCTAAATGAGATAAGTGGAAGTGTTCATTGTAAAGAGGCAATGTTTCAGATATACAGATAGATAAGAAAAAAGTATTCAATGCATAGTCAGTTAATAATGTGCATGTTATGCTATTAAGCAGCATATATCACATATAATGACATACACACACACACACATATATATGTGAGAATTATTGAATAAAATATATACATATATTTATACATTCTTACAATACAAACTTATTACACAAGCAATATATATGCCTGTATATTTATGAGAAACAAAGCATAAATAGAGGTAATGCACACAATAAATCATATGATAACATTTTTATGATTTGTAGAACAGTGGATCCATGCACAAAAACAATCAATGTTACCAACTCCAGTCTTATGGTCCACAGTTATGTTAAACATATAATGTAAAACCAAATCTCTTAAACCAGACACAGTTATGCATGCCAGTTATATCAGGGTTGCTGACAATTTTCAGGAAACTCACGAATTTCAGGCAAATCTCCCAGGACCTGGGCTGAGGCAGTGATATTAATGTAATTATTTGAATAATATTTTTTAAAAAGTCATATTAATATATTGTCTTCATCCAAAAATACTTTAACATGTCTATGATAGAAATGTGCCAAAACACAGTAAATAATAGCTTGCTGTGTATGTGCCACAGTAGCCATAGACTGGATAGAGTTACCATGCCATGGGTAACATAAGATTAAGAAATGGATCCTAGAGCAATGGAAGAAGGTGGTTTAGTCTGATTAATCATGTTTTCTTTCATCAGGTGGATAGTTGGTTGTCATGTAGACTTAACTTTAATACATACCAACTAAACACTGTTCCAGACAAAGGTCAACCCTTCATGGCAATGTAATAATAATGGTAGTGGCAAGATGGCTATGCTCCCATACAGGTCTGTCCCCTATCCCTTCCCCAAACCTACCTTCTCTTATGGGCTGATCAGCTTCAATGTATAAAGTTTTTGTCACCCATAAGAATGTGCAGATGTTAATAGTGATATAACTTACCCTGTGTGTACCTGTGACACCTGAGCATACCTCCCAAGTGTCCCGATTTCGGCGGGACAGTCCCGCTTTTGGGGGACTGTCCCGCCGGCCCTCCCGCCTCCCAGTTTGTCCCGATTATGGGACAAACTATTTTCATCTTCTTAAAATAAATAAAAAAAGTATTCATTTGCCGCGGTTGTGGCAAAAAGGGGCGGAGTTAAGGCGGATCGGGCCGGATTCGGGGCGGGGTTTGGGCGGGCCGGGGCGGGTTTGAGCGGGCCAGGGGCGGAGTTTGGGCGGGCCGGGGGCGGGGCCTGTTTCTCCCGCTGCCTCCGGCCGAGATGTTGGGAGGTATGCCTGAGTACTATGCTGCTACCCGTGACACCTGAGTACTATGCTGCTACCTGTGACACCTGAGTACTATGCTGCTACCTGTGACATCTGAGTGTTATGCTGCTACCTGTGATATCAGAGTGCTATGCTGCTCACATACCTGCGACATCTGAGTGCTATGCT
>JABWIB010001046.1:0-10726 GCA_016617825.1 Platyplectrum ornatum
TATATATATATATATATATATATATATATATATTCCACTTTCTCCTCAGACATTGGCCAGTAGTATGAGCCGTGGTCATGGGCAGGTGTGATGTGCTACATTATTCTTCTAACAGTACAAGTTGTGTGAAAATGTATTATTATTTTTATTTCAGCCATAAATATTGTAAGAACGATCTGTCGCCTCTCGCCACACATTGAAAATGGTGCTAGAAACAGGATATTATGACACTCTGGGAGTAAAGCCCAATGCCACCCAGGAAGAACTGAAGAAAGCCTACAGGAAACTCGCTTTAAAGTACCATCCAGATAAAAATCCAAATGAAGGGGAAAAGGTATGTATACTTGCCCCGCTTTCTCCCCAGCTGTTCCATATCTTTGTTCTTTGATGAATCCATAGTCTGATAATGCAGCAGTTCCGTCTGTTTATGTATCCAGGGCCTAAATTTACTAAGCAGGGACATGTTGGCCATAGCAACCAATCAGATTCAAGCTCTCAGTTTCATTTTGCATACTGGAGGATGTAAGCTTCAATCTGATTGGTTGCTATGGGCAACATCCCCACTTTTCAATCTCCCTGCAATCTACCTGCTGAGTAAATTTAGACTTGTCTGATATAATGTATGGGTTAGTCAGTGGCCACCTGAAATAAAACATCTCTCGGGTCTATGGTATCATGTTTCTCAAGTTTTGTAGTTTGATTTAGATAGTAAAAATTTCTCTCCTGCAGTTCAAACAGATTTCCCAAGCTTATGAAGTACTTTCTGATGCTAAGAAAAGAGAACTGTATGACAAAGGTGGTGAACAGGCCATTAAAGAGGGCGGTACAGGATGCGGAGGCTTTGGCTCCCCAATGGACATTTTTGACATGTTCTTTGGAGGAGGTGGAAGAATGCAGAGAGAACGCAGAGGTAATGTCCTCCTTACTGCTACTTGTGGGACAATGTTACATTTTACAATAGAAGACTGTTTTGACTGGTGTTTGTTTCTTCTAGGTAAAAATGTAGTTCATCAGCTGTCTGTATCGCTGGAAGACCTCTATAATGGGGCAACCCGGAAGTTGGCTCTTCAGAAGAATACCATTTGTGATAAATGTGAAGGTATGTTTTTACGAGAGGTCTGCAATGTTCAGCAAGTTACAGCATTATGTTAGGCTGGGCTATGGAGTACCCTGCTAATGTAGAAAAAAAAAACTCTGGAAAAGTATTTTAGGTTTTTGATAGACGTAATGTGACAGAGTAGCCCATTAAATGGAAATAACTTTCATATTGTGACGAGTTAAGGTGGCCGAATATTGTGAGCTCTGAACGAAATCCGGCCCGTGTATGGCCACGAACGAAAGCTCCCAACAGTGACTAAACGCCAGGAAACCTAAACAAACGAACATCGTGATCAATCGAATTTCACCGATTGATCACAATGTTCGTTAGTTTATAAAAAAAAATAAATAAATAAAAAATACCCTAAAAAAGGAAATAAATGAAATTAAAATAAACTCACCCGTCTGTCTTCGCTGGGCACCGCAGCGGTGCCGAGCACCTTCTCCTGTGCGGCGTAGTCTCTGTCCTGCACGGAGAGGACGCTGTATATACGTGACGGCGTCAGACGGGTGAGTTTATTTTAATTTCATTTATTTCCTTTTTTGGGGGGATATTTTTTAATCCCCATAGGCGAACATGGGATCGACATCGTTCCCGTGGATGGCCTGGAACAGGGTGATTTTCCCTAGGGAAAAACACCCCGTTTGTCGCTGGCGATTATCCACGGGAACGAAGTCGTTCCCGTGTATGGCCAGCTTTACACATTTATGGACCTAATAATTTTGAAGACCATTAAAGGTCACTTATTACATCACATTTGATTTCATAAATAAATATACATAACTTAAACTTGTGTTGGCATTGAATAAAACAGACAAATACATTTATTGTGCTCGTGTAACCATAATTGAAATTATATGTATATGTGAATTTCGAGGAATCTTTAATGCTGTACAGATCAAATGTGTGTTACTGCCTTTCCATACCCGTTGTTACCAGTGAGTAATGGTATAATACTGTTCAATACATCTGACAGTTGGTAATAACTGAAATAAATGCTTATGAAGGTTTTTACATGATTTGATTTCTTACAATTCACATCCGTTTCTCAGGTCGTGGTGGAAGAAAGGGGGCTGTGGAATGCTGTCCAAACTGCAGAGGTTCTGGTATGCAGATCAGAATCCATCAGATAGGGCCAGGCATGGTTCAGCAGATTCAAGCCATATGCCCAGAATGCCAGGGTCAAGGGGAGAGAATTAATCCAAAAGACCGCTGTAAGAGTTGCAATGGACGGAAGATTGTCAGAGAAAAGAAGATTCTTGAAGTTCACATTGACAAAGGTAGGCCTGAATGAATACCCTTCCCATCTTGTATATCAGCCCAGGTTGTCAGTAATTACTACTACTATCATTGTCTTGCAAATCTCTGTGCTCATAAAGGTTTGTTTTTATTAAGTACAGCATGTTTTGGTTGTATTGAAGTGAGGATTCAGTCCAGTCTTTGCGCGGGATTGAATCATCCCCTTATTTTGCAGGAATTTACCATCACAAGTAAAACCTATATGGTTTATCTTCTAACCATGTCTAATATGAAGACAGCAACCTATTGACAGGGATAACCTGGGTCAACGTCCATTCTAGTCTTTCTGTATTCCCCAGTAAAGTAATAGTAAAATGAACAGTCCATTGTTAAATCACAAGTATTATAAACAATGAACTCTGTGAACATCAGTGGTAATTCCAAGTTCACTTCCAATAGAGCTTCTGCATCTGAATGAGTCCTGGTCCTTCCTCTTGCCTTAATCTGGTGTTCAGTAGTACATAAATATTTCTGGGCAAATGATACTGCAGCTTCGCGTTCTGTGACGTTATAAGCAATGCCCGTCTGTTGCTGCCTGTCTCTGTGCCAATGGTTTTTGTCTTGAACCATCCTTGAAGAGAAGATAAATTAGATCATCGATAAACGCCTCATTTTAAATTTTAGTTTGGAATAACTTTTCCATGCTATGTGTAATGCTCTTCAGTAACTAAAGATTGTTTAAAATTTTGCAGGAATGAAGGATGGTCAGAAAATCACATTCACTGGAGAAGGTGACCAGGAACCAGGTCTTGAACCCGGGGACATCATTATTGTTTTGGACCAGAAGGATCATGCTGTATTTACAAGGTATATAACTTGGCTGTTTTTTTCGCTAGGTTTACTATGTCACACATTCTGTGACTGTTTTGGTGGGTTTTCTAAAACTTCTATGTTGTGGTGAGTATTAAAAACTAAACTTTTGTTATTTTGTCTTTTGTATCGTAGGAAAGGAGAAGACCTTGTGATGTATATGGAAATAGAACTTGTGGAGGCCTTGTGTGGATTTCAGAAACCCATAGTGACATTGGACAACAGGACAATAATTATAACCTCTCATCCCGGTTGGTATATTAAATGTCATTTAATGATTTGTTGAAATCAGTTTGCATGTTCAGCTGTTTATAGTAAGGGGTGAAAAAAATTGACTTGTTGCTATTGGTCCATGATATTTTTTTTAGGGGAGGGGTCTCATCAAGAATAACACATTCATTCAATGAAATTACATCTGCAGGGATGGGAAGCTGTTTCCATGTATAAATTAGGAAGGAGCTGCTGAGTGATTGGAATGTGTTGTATATTGGAGTAGGCCCTAGCACCTGACTACCTGCAGAAGCTGTTTGCTATATCTGTATTGTCATCCCCTACCCCTTTGTAATACTTAGTATTATGTTTCTTGTTTGTAGGTCAGATTGTTAAACATGGAGACATCAAATGTGTGTTAAATGAAGGTATGCCAATTTATCGCCGGCCATATGAAAAGGGACGCCTTATTGTTGATTTCCAGGTAAGTAAAAATGTCTTGCAGAGTGTCTAAGCTTATATAATAGTTTACAGTTTCATACATTTTCTGTGTTTAGATGTATGTGCACTGGATCCACAAGGCTAATATACATTTGATGTCTACTCGTAGCGACTTCCAATACCTATCTTCACTACTTTAGGTCTAATTCTCTTGCACTTAAAGTGGCAGTGGATCAGATGTCTTGGTTTCCAGTCTATACTGTACACTGTAATACAAAGCCCCTCTGAATTGAGTATATTCACAGATCTTTGTTCTTCAAACCAACTGCACTCAATTTTGCATCCAGTTTCTAGAAGTCTGGATCTAATTTCTGTTACCTTATTTAGACCCTTTGTAATGGCTAGTAAGCTTTGTGTGTTGAACAGAAATGTTACCACGAACGTTCAGCTAGCCAATGATGCGTTTAAGGGGGTTGATTGTTATATCTGCTTTATATATTATGTAGTATGCTAGCTAATCAATGTTTTAGGGGGTCTGATCTGCACTAGCTTTTCATACTAGCATAGGTTGTTGCCTTGTATAACTATAGACGAATATTTGGTATCTATTTGATCATTGTCAGGTTCCTAACAATATGGCTTCAACAACAGTTTTTTTGGTTTTTATTTTGTATATATGTCTTTGGATTTTTATATATCTTTATTTTTTCTAGGTAAACTTTCCTTCTAGTGGCTTCATTGCTCCAGATAAGCTTCCGTTGTTGGAAAAGCTCCTTCCTTCAAGAAAAGAAATTGAAGAGTCTGAAGATATGGAACAAGTTGATCTCATGGACTTTGATCCTTCTCAGCAGAGGCGTTCACATTACAATGGGGAAGCATATCACGATGATGAAGATGACCATGGCCACCCAAGAGGGGGTGTTCAGTGTCAGACTTCTTAGATCAAATCTGTGAAGATCTTGAATTGTTGCTGCAACAGCCTGTTGGGGATGATGTGCAGTTCTCTAGCCAGTCTGTACTGGTATTTAATTGTCCTGACTATGTATAAAGGAAAATTTTAGGTTTAACAAAGTTACATGTTTGTTTTTTGTAAAGGCTAACAGACTCTTAACCCAGTACACATTTAAATGTTTTAATATTGAACCCCACATATGTATCAACTGAGACATCTGGAAAATGTAAATTAATTATTTAGCTTTCTAGAATTCCAGCTTGGTATTGCCAATAATGTGTATTGTATGAATGTTTTGTGAGTTCATGTTAACAGCATGCTAAGTTATACACCTGTTTCTGTACAGGCTTAAACTTGCTGTATTTATAGAACTGCTTAATGTAGTGTTTTGTGTATATTCAACAATTTTACATGGCCTTAATTTAACAGTTTTGGGGGGGTTTTGTAGACTTTGGAATATATCAAGCTACAAACATTACTTGACTATGGGTCCACAATATTTGCAGTTAAACATGTTGAATATGCTTATGTATGTGAACATGTTGCACTGTATTAATAAAATTGTACTTGTTAAATTAAATGGAATTCAAGAGCCTACTACATTTACTGTGGAATGCACATTTTGGTTTTCTTGTGGGAATGCTGCTTTAGATTTCTTTGAATTCTCTTCCCGATGCTATTTGTTAAATATTCTGCACTGCATTCAGCTTTGTCTGCTATAGCAGTAGTGACAGTAAGGCTAAGGAACATTCCTACTCTGCCTGAGTAGCATCTGTCTCTTCTGTATCAACATGGCATGCTACTACATGCTACTAACGACCAGTTAGTTTTCTTGGGAGTGCTCAGAAGAGCGGGCAAAACAATGTTGAATTGCAGGGAGGTAAAATTAATGTCTGTTTGCATGCAGGGAGAATACTTTTGTGTTTGCATCTGGTTTTCCTCTTCATCCCATCGAGGTCATAACACAACAGTGGAAATGTTAGAGGACTCCCTTATACAATAAGGATACAAATCAGGAGATACTAATTTCTTAATTACAATAAGATCATTTGTTTTGTTAAAAATTTTAATTATCCATATATATTTAGAAGCCAGTGTGTTTAAATTTTATAATATCGTTGAATGCCTCTGGATAAAGTGCTAGCAATTAAAGCTGGCCATATACTATGCAATAAATTGTTCCAATCGACCAGCTTTAGTCAAGAGTGGACAAAACCATATTGAATTGCGGGGGGGTAAATGTTTGCATGTAGGGAGAATACTTTGTTGCATTTTGCACACAGATACTGATTGCAATTAATATAATTTACCTCCCCTGCAATTCAACATGGTATTGCCCATGAGAGTGTAATGAGTGTTAAGCTGGTCATACACTAAATTCCAAATGACATTCCAATCAAGAGTGGGCAAAACCATGTAGAATTACAGGGTAGACAAACTGAATTAATTGGAATCAGTATTACAGGTGAGAGATGTTTCCAGCACAAGTCTAATAACAGTGTAACAGTAACGCTGGTCAGTATCTATGTGCAACATGCACAAATAAAGTATTCTCCCTGCATGCAAACACTAACATTCGTTTTACCCCCCCTGCAATTCATCATGGTGTTACCCACTCTTAAGTAAGTCATGAGTAAGTCAATAGTACCTAAAGTCTGAATGTGGTCCAGTGACATCCAGTGAATGTGGTCCCACTATTGCAAATGTGTCTGAAGGAAATAGAATGAGGATAGAAAGTGACCTATTACTGCTTAACAAAAGAAATCTATAGCTAATCCTTTATTTCCCCTTAGTTACAATCCATCTCTATATTTAAATGGCAATATATTTTATTGATAGCGACAGATGGATCCCTACTTGCTATACGGTAAATGATAGACTATAAATAAAGATTAGATCTCATTCTTTAGAACTTACCAATACTTTGTTGGGATCTGTTGTGTCAATGGATGGAAAATGTTCCTTAATGATAAAATCAACTAATGTCCTGTAAGACAGAATATATACTGTATATATACTGTAATCACTGACTATTAACATTATTATTATTATTAGACTTTTGTGTTTCTTTAAAACAAGTGATTAAATGTACTTGGTTGGCACTAGACTAGACTGTGGCTTGTCAGGAGTTGTGAAACTATAAGTCCCAGCATGCTTTGCCAGACCCCAGCTATGTCTATACAGTAAGAGGATGATGGAAGTGCCTGTGGATTCACCAAACTCTGTGAGTGACAGATTATCCAATTATCCTGTATTATAGGGAGTCTTCCTCCAGTAAATTTCATTACATATGAGCTAGGAAAGGAAAACGTCACTTATGGCCCTGTGGTGCATTCACAGGCAACGAAGCAGCAAAGAGGACAAGGATGGGATTCCGGATGTAGAGGTGACAGATCTGTCCCGCTCCTAATTCTGATGGCAGACGGGGAAAGACCAGGAAGCAGAAGCACTACTGCTTTGTGGACAGGGGTTGGGATACAAATCAGGGGTGTCCCCCACTTGCCGATATAGAGACTGTCACACTGACAGATGCTTCGGCTCCTTTGTAAGATTGTGTAAAGTGCTGGCACAGGCTCAGCAGCACTTTATATAATCTAACAGAGGAGCTGCAGTGCCTGTCACACTGTCAATGTGACAGACTGGCTGCGCTCATACAGGACGCCCCTTTAACATCTGAAGGAAGGCACTTCACCACCTCCAAATCCACCCCCCCCCCCTTCCCCTTCCGACACCTATGATGCAATTAGTAAGGGCTGGCCTCAGTGTGTCATAGGACATCCTCTTACCGTAATAAGTCAAATTCTCCAGACTTAGTCAAAACTTCAAGTGAGCCAAAGCGGAACCATGATTTTGCAACTCGTAATACCATAGCTCCTATGTACAAAAAGAAAGAAGAAGGAAACACACAACTACTGTTTATAACACCATTCATTTTCCGTTTTTATGTAACCAATATTTGTTATATAGAGAGAACAAAAAATATCAAAATGTAATGTATACGCCCTAAATATTCTATTAAGGCACAATGTCATTCACATGGCTTGTAAGTTGCAGATCAAGACTATAACAATTGTGGCACAGAATATTCACCAACAAATGTCATCACAGTATTCATACAAGCTGTATAATGAAACATCCAGAGTCTGCAACACAACTGACATATCACAATAGCAGGTGCACAAACTGGACAAAACTAATGACATAAAAGTCCTAGTAAATGCTTTATACCAATATATTCGTAACAACGTCATGTTATATGATGTCATGTTGAAATAAGGGGGGTGTGTGTGTTTGAGTTGCAGGGCAGGTAAATGTCACCTGTTGGGAACAGTATTTGACATGAGACATGATGTCTCCTCATTCAAGTCTAAAAAAGTCCAAAAGTAACACTGTGTGTAAAAGGCCAAGCAAAGTATTCTCCCTGCATGCAAAGAATAACATTCACTTTACCTCCTCTGAAATTCATCATGGTATTACCCAGGTGTAACTTTCCTCTCCTGGTCCATAGTCAGCATTTGTGGCAGATATGTGAACATAAACCCTGTTATATCTTATCTACTGTGGGAGTGCTAATCCTTTAATAGTTAAAGCAGCTGTGTAGGAGGATATCCACTGTTTCCCCCCCCAAAAAAACGAATACAAACATATAAACAAATACAAAACTTAATCCCAGGGCTATAACTGTGTGATAAACCCGTTACTTCATGTGACAAGGAACAGATACTAAGCAAAAATAATTACAAAATCATTTCTCACGATAATAATCTGATTATCCAATAAATAAATAGTTGTATCTATTCTGATAAATATAAAAGAGGGGGTGCTGATCAGTTGCCTAAGAATTTATATAATTTTTTATGGGAAGATAATCTGCATTAGGACAAGGTGATATAATATTATGAACATATCAGGAGATTATCTAATGTGTCTATGGGCCAGATTCAGATTTACACTCTTATGACTTAAACTGGCCATACACTATAAGATAAATTGTTCCAATCTGAAGTTTTTTTAAGAGTGGGTAAAACCATGTTGAATTGCAGGGGGGGTAAAATGAATGTCAGTGTTTGCATGCAGGGAGAATACTTTGTTGTTGCATGTTGCACACAGATACTGACCAGCGTTACTGTTACACTGTTATTACACTTGTGCTGGAAACATCATCTCTCACCCGTAATACTGATTGCAATGAATTCAATTTACCTCCCCTGCAATTCAACATGGTTTTGCGCACTCTTGAAAAATCTTTAGATTGGAACAATTTATCTTATAGTTTATGGCCAGCTTTAATCGAAAGATTTTTCAAGAGTGGGCAAAACCATGTTGAATTGCAGGGGAGTTAAATTTCATTAGTTGCAATTAGTATTACAGGTGAGAGATGATGTTTCCAGCCCAAGTCTAATATCAGTGTAACAGTAACGCATTTACATAGATAGACATACATAGGGCTCTGCACCACACTGCCACCTTGTGATCTAAGCATGCAATGACAGCCGGTGAATTATTGCTGCTGTTTCACGTCTCTTGAAGACCCTTTGCCTATTAAAACTATTCAAAGCACAATATTCTTATTGATATAAATAACCTGTCATACACTTATTTTAATAATGATATAAGAAGGTGACGTAGGATGAGCCTGTGGCTGTATACAGTTATCTCTTGGTAGATTGCAGGAAATCCTGTGAAGAAACATAGCGCAGCACCTACCCCTTTCTTTTGTAATGTTCCCATTATAGAACTGATCTCTCCAGACGGCATCACTGCTCAGCACAAGACTGGTTAATAAAAGAGAAAAAAATTAAATTAAAACCTTCATAACCACGTCTACAATTCATTGAATATTTTATTTACAGTTTCCCTATTACAGATCTAGACTTCTCAGCCTAAATTTACTTTAATTTAACTTTTTATTTTAAATTTATAAATAATAAAATAATGATTTCCTGGGATTGCCCCTTCTCTGTTCTAAGCTGTACATGTCCTATGACTGTAGTCTTTCTTTATATAAAGGTAACTTTTACAACCGTAACTAAATCAGGGTCGCCAACTCTCCTGGGATTTTCCAGGTGACACACAAAATTTTGTCAATTCTCCCGGTATCCCAGCACAGTCGTCAAATCTCCCGGACCTGAGGTAGTGATTTTCATCCATTCAGACCCGATCAATACTATGAATAGGCAGGACTTCATGATGCCACTCCTACCCATTTACAGCAGAAGCATGGGGGCTTCAAGAGTGATTTCCATAAATCACACCCTTCACTTCACATCCAAGCTGCCGCCTCTTGGTTTCTCCCTGGAGGAAGGGAGAATCTGCAACCCTGAACTAAATACTTCATACTAATTGAAGAATAATGAATAGTGAATGTGATGCACCTGGCGGCCCGGCTGGTGGGGATCTTCAGATAATACATAGCCTCACTACACAGGAACTCTCTTATGGAGGATCGGAGTACAGCTCTGCCATCACCATTCCTGGGGACCAGACAACATAACATATTATATTATTATTACAACGTGAAAATGGATTGTCAAAAGGGGGAGAAATGATAGAAGAGTGTACAATTATATATCATATATTATATTATTTTATAGTTGTACTGTGATATTGTCTTAAATTTCCTTATACATTGTGCTGCATTATGATACACTTTATATATATTATTCATTATATTTTGAGTGATGATTTGTAGTGTGACACAAACCATACGAAATCTCCCCACATGAAATTTGACTTAAAATGCCCCAATATACAACTTAATGCACACAAATAATCCCTGCAAGGGGGCGGGGTTAGCCATGCAGATTGTGTCCAGGGGGTGGGGATAGCCATTCAGATTGTATCCAGGTGGAGGATATAGCCATTCAGATTGTGTCCAGGTAGAGGGGATAGCCAATCAGATTTTGTCCTGGGGG
>JABWIB010001046.1:35490-48906 GCA_016617825.1 Platyplectrum ornatum
ATACCAACCCTACCCCCTCCTCAGGAGCCACTCAGCCATGGAAGTAGAGTTTTTGATCTTAGTTCCTTACAGACTTTACGATAGACAAACAAACTTGTGGTCCCAGCTATCCTGTCGTAAAACGATTAACAAAAAACAGACCAGTTCACCCAAAGTTNAAGAGTTANTATTTACAATATAAATCATTTATACACATAATCCTCCCTATATCATGACACCCATAAATTCAAATTCGGGAAATTAATTCCCCCATTCGAGGAACATTGTTGTAATTCTTACAGTGCCACACGCAATCTTTTACCCTTCTATAAAAACTTTAAAAAGGCCTATTTGAGATGTTGCTCATTCCCCATAGACAGTATAATAGGGTGCAGATTAGTGGTATATAAAGGGTCTATAGCTCTGGACCTGGTCTAGTAGTAGAAAAGCAGTAGAAAAGATAGCTGGAAGAGAGCTGGGTTCATTCACATAAAGAAACAAAGTTTCACTGCTTATGGTAATGCTTGGCATGTCCTGAACAACCCTGTTTTGTTCCCCTGGACATACCGACTGATGGACTGCGTGTACCATTAATGAGCAAATGGGTAGAATGGGAGGTAAAAATATAATCCTTTTTCTGTATCCAAACTAAGGAGGACATCCTGTGGTACGTGATGTGATTTTTGATAAGAAGCAGCAGTAATTGTTGCCACCGATGTCTAAATACCTTAATGGAGTTACATGTGGGGGGTAAGAAGAAAAGCAGGGGGATCTCATAAAGTCGATTTGCCACTATTTTAACCATTAAAATTTTGGGTAATGGTCCGGTATGAGGAGACCAAGGTTTTAGGTATATTTGGGTGGTATATTACGGATTAAAGGTAGAATAAGTATGGTTTATAAAAGACTTTCCAGTGGAATTATATTCATCTTGGTGTTGGTCATACACACTGTGTACAACAGATAAGCAGCCTCATTCAGTTGTGCACATGTCTTAGGTCTCTGCAGTTTGCTCTGATAAGCTACCACCCTGGAGAACAACCTTTACAGTTTCTCAGAATAAGACAGGGGTGTTGCTATGTTTGCTTTGCATGAGTGCTTTGCATATGCCTTAACATACAGTTTACATATTGGAGCACGCTGTGAGGAAGATGAGTATAGCTGCTGCATTAAGTATGAATTGTAGGGAAGATAGGTGAGTTAATAGAAGGCCGCAGAGAAGGACGTTAGAGTAGTCTAGACATGAGATGACAAGAGAGTGACTGTGCAGATCAGTGAGGCATATATGCTCACAATGGTGTTTGTGTGTGTTCATGCTTATATTTTTCTGCCATTTATAGTGACATAAAATATAATTGTATATAATAATGCTCAAAAATAAAATGAAATACTAAAGGAACAGATGCCAGTGAAAGGAGAGGTCCTTATAAAAGAACTTGACACATTTCATACTTTTACAAATTGAAATGACTTAAACATATTGACATTTTCCACAGTTAAAGTACTTGCTGACAAATATGCACTTTGAAACAATTAAGCGATTTCGTATTTCAGTGTCTGTTTTAGTTCACTGGATTTCAACTGAAAAGAACAAATACAAAGTTTTAATGTAGTGGAAAGTGCAGCAGGTGCATAGAACATCTGATGTAACTGCAGCCAACCTGGTTAATCTTGCTTTCATCATCTATGGATATTACAAAGCAGCAATGCTCTGGAGCAGAGATGGCCAAACCTGTCCTTGTGATCTACCAACAGTGTACGTTTTCCAGGTATGCGGGCTGGCGCTCAGGTGTGTTCATAACCAGGTGACATATTATAAAAAGATCATGCGGACAGGTCATCCCTGCTCTTGATCATAGTAATGCCTTTATATTAAAGCATTTGTGAGATGGGTGCATGGTCTATGAGAAAGTTTTTACATATTAATGTGAACAGTTGAGCTGCCCAGAGAAATGGCTGTGGTACATCATGCCACACAATACTTCTCCACTTTGTGGGTAAAGAGAACATTGCAATTCTTTTTCATATTTATTTTTACAATTTGGGAAAGATAAAGGTAGGAGATGTCATAGAATTACTCATGTCAACTAAGAGCATAATTCTAGTTGTAATAAAGTTATGATAGTAGTCACCAATATAGCTATAGTGGCTACAGACCACCCAGTGCCCACCATGACACCAATCTTTTCTACAGCACTTTTCCCAGCCTAGGATCAGCAATTGACATATACAGTATAAAAAATAGTGTGCAAGTCATCGTACATAAGAAGAAATAAAGGGTTTTAAGACAGAAGGCCTCTGGAGAAGACATCCATAAATTCATATACCTAAAGGTTTAAGAAAAGCTGTGGTGGGTTAAAGAACTTGAGAAGGCATGGGTTGGGTATGTGTATGTAATAGTGATGGGAAATGTAGTTCATTTGAGTGATTATTTTATTCACATCTAGTAATTAAAAATTGTTCATGAAGTTAATATTGTTTATTTAGTGGATCTAGTTCATTTTGTTAATCTTCAGTGTCTCAGGAAATGAGAGGTCATAGTTATTATTGGAGACGTTTGTTCTAATCACACTAATCCACTACACACTGTTAGCTCTTGGATTAGTTATAAGACTCGTCAAATGAAAAGCTAAGATGTCATTATGATTTATGTTTTAAGAGGAAAATTAGAACAAACATTTTGTTTGAGCTCTGCAAAGGTGATAACATGTATTATTGGTTTGCTCTATAAATGCAAATGAGACTAAAACTTTTATTTTACAACTTTAAGGATAAAGAGTGGGAGGATGGAAGTAACCATATTGCAAGGGCTGCTGTGCCTTATATCCCTGTCTGATGTCTAACTCCTTTATCTAGTGTCTAAAGCTGGCCACACAGACTATTATTGCTGTATTACCCAACTAATAAATAAATATACTCACTCAGAGACACAGCATGAGAGATCCAGTGCTGGAGGAGAGGGGAGTGATGGGGAGAGGCACCCTGGGACACCCCTGGGTTGGGATGTCTGCCATTCAGAATATAACTTCCTCTTCCTTTTCCTGAGGCTGAGGGTACTGGCCATTAACTAACCACTCAGTCGGGCACCACAGAATGATAATGTTTCCAGCTTAACTCCTTGCTCCCGCACCCTTAAGTTTATGAAGAACCAAGCTTCTTGGCCATCTCTAGGAACTAAATGAGCTAGATGTACCACATGAACCTAATCACAAGTAAAACATGGTTAGGTTATAAAAACTTTAGATTTTTATTCTCATGTTTAAAATCTTTTGTTATTGAACTAAAAAAAATGATGGCAATGAAAGTATTTATAAATACAGTTGGATGGAAGGGTTGGACAGTGCTTAGAAAGTGGTAGAAAGGTTTAGCTCAGGGTGACAGCAAACCTGACGTCAACTACTGATGCAAAGAAGTCTTGTGATGGGGAAAGTATGTTTCTTATTTAATTAGCTCCATTTGAAGTTATTAACACATCTTGTACTTTTACAAAGAGAGATGACTTAAAATATATTTGCATCTCACAAGGTCAGAGCACTTGCTGACAGATATAGGAAAGTTCTTTTGAAACAATTAAGAGCAATGTGTGTGTTAGTTCAAAAACAAACAGAAAAGTTCAATTACTGATAGCAATAACTGCAGGTGTGTAAAGAATGTGACATAATCGGTGTGACGTTAAGAATGTGACGTAAGCCAATTTAATAACTTTAAGGTTTAAAGAACTTACTGGACATTATGGACCTGATCCAGAACTGTGCTGCCAAAAAGTGCTGCTAGAATGCTGCATACTCCTAATTCATTTCTATTAACATATGTATAGCTGATACATTGTTACAGATTCATCTCATGATACTTTTAACACATAGGCCTGATATTAAAGCTGAGCACCTTTACTAGAACAATATCCTTGTAGTGTACGTCGGTGCCAATAAACAAGGCATTTTACCTTGGGAAAATCGTTCACGTCATTGGCACCATACACTAGATCAATATTATTCTAGTAAAGATGTACACAGGGCAGCTGCTCCCCCTCCCCCGGCGCATCCTCTCCTCGACAGAATATGATGATTAAACACGCATTTACCTGTGTCCAGTGAGACACGCTGCAAAATAGGCTGATGTGACACTGGGGCATTTCAGCATCCCTATGTACATCGTGGTTGCCATGGCAATAGCTACGTCAACCAGTGACTGTTCGTGGAGTCTAGTGAGTAACTACAAAATTTCCTGTGCTTCTATTAATACTAAAGTATGGATATCACCAGCAGTTGAAATGATTTCATGGGGTGCCAGTATTTGTTTTACATATATATAGATCCATGCAGGGTTGGCACTACCACCAGGCGATCTCAATCGATCGATTAGCATGTAGGCCCCGAAGGTGTGGCAGCAAAACCATTTTCCCTTACATGCTTTTCCGCTAGTTGTGACTACCCTATGTAAGCACGGATGGCTGAATGGTTAGNGTTCCTGCTTCACAGCTCTGAGGTTGTAAGTTCGATTCCCGGACAGAACCTTAACTGTGTGGAGTTTGTATGTTCTCCCCGTGACTGCGTGGGTTTCCTCCGGGTCCTCCGATTTCCTCCCACATCCCAAAAACATACCGGCAGGTTAATTGGCAGCTGTCTAAAATTGTTCCTAGTGTATGTGTAATTACCCCTAAGTATCAAATCCCTAATCTCCCTAAGCTTGCGGGCAGGGCTCCTCTTCCCCCACCCATTCTGTCTGTCTGTCTGTATTCCCCATTGTACGGCGCTGTGGACACTTTGTAGTGCCTAATAAATAAGCGTTATTAATAATAATAAATCGTGGATACATTTTATAGTTGGACAATATTTTGAGCGACCAGCAGGTGGCGCCCAACGTAGGAAATGTATCCAGCAACTCTCAGCATGTTTCCTCTTGTTATGGTGAACTGTCTCATCTGCTGGGGTGCAGGTGAGTGCTGAGAGGAGGCAGATAGAGAGAGAGCAGAAGAGAGAAAGAAGGGGGAGAGTCATGATAGAGGCAGGAAATTTGTATGTGTGGGAGGCATGAGACAGAGAGAAAGAGCTGGGGCACAAGACAGAAAGTACAGGGGGACAGGGCCATGAGACAGAGGGGGCATGAGACATCAAGAGGCAGAGGCGGGCATGAGAGTGTGGGGGGGGGGGCATGCAAAACTTCCCCTAGGGTACCCAAGAGACCTAGCACAGGCCCTGAATATATGGTCCTTATGTAAGGATATTAGATATACTGTACCCATAGGCAAGTTATATTTTATATTCCCAAAATAATAATCTAATAATCACTGGCAGACATGATGTAAACTGGAGAAAATGTCTTTGGAAATATTCCATAGTCTGCAGGAAAGCTGTTTTAAATTGGCAGCATATGTTAACTGTTACTCAGCTTGCCAGAGTTGAAAAATATGTGTGCCTTCTTTCTCTATGTAAAAGAATACAAACGCATTCCCATGTTTCATTTTTGGTTTACATTTTCCTATTTTAGGGCTACAGTGTCTATTGTTTTTAAAAGTGATACACTTGGTAGGTGTTACATAGATGTAAGAGCAAAGGCATGACTGTAACATCAGAGGCTCCACATCAGAGGCTATGGGATTTAGGGCTCCATTTACCAAGCCATGATAGCTTCGATTTCATATGACAAAGTCTGTCAAAACAGGCTTTATCATATGAAATCAAGGTGTGGCATATTCCAAAACCCTCAGAGCTGTAATTAACATAACTCTCCTAGAGGAATAATACGACCATCTAAAGATGGCGATATTAGCTCTATCTCCCCATTGACCTCCCTTTTCCTCCCTCTAATAGCAGGAGGAAAAAAGGAGGGAACATATGTGGAGTCCATTAGGATAGTCTAAAACTTACCTGCGGGATTACCGCAACATTGATGTTCCTGGGATACTGTGCATGTGCAGTATATCAATGCTGGGACTTCTGCTGGGAAATCTCTAAGTTCCAGCATTGAACTACTGCGCATGCGCCGGGAGGCAGAGGAACATCAATGTTTGCGGTAATCCCTCAACCTCGGCGTTCGGGAAATCTTCATAAATGCTGAGGTCGGTGTAGC
This sequence comes from Platyplectrum ornatum, assembly GCA_016617825.1. NCBI lineage: Eukaryota > Metazoa > Chordata > Amphibia > Anura > Limnodynastidae > Platyplectrum > Platyplectrum ornatum. The sequence continues at coordinate 41,539 of JABWIB010001046.1, forward strand.
CAGACTCTCAGCGAGGAGATGCAAGTCTGGCTACCAAAGTTAATTGACCACAGTGTTACTAATAGTAAATGGAGCCTTTGGTGTCCTAAGTAGTGCATGTAAGAGAACAGAAAATGAAGATATATAGATAGAGTATGACCAATATTATAAATTAAGGTTTTAAACTTATTTTTAAATGAAATCCCTGATGACGTCAGGGTACACCACCTTGAGAAAGATAAGCAGATAAGCAGACAATACAAGAGAAATTCCATGTGAGCATAACCAACAAGTTGAATTTAATACATTGTGTCAGTCATTGTGGTATTACGCTATTTTGCATGATTTGATTCATTTGAGGTACACGAAGGAGTAAAGAAGACTGGACCAGTACGCTGGCTAAATAGACACTGAGAACGCTTCACTCGCAAGAGGATAAAAGCGCAAGCAGAATCTAGGCTTAACTAATAAGAAGTATTTTTTACAGTCTGCACCTAAAACTGGGTCACATAAAGTGTGGGGAACAAGTGCTGGTGTGATGCCATGATGATACATGGGGTGCTATGCTGGAAACATTTTTAAACATAGGTTTTTGTTCTGTTTTTTTAAACATTCATTTTTAATATTTATAACAGGGCTCGAAGTGGGGGTGTATAAATACTTCTTATTAGTTAAGCCTAGATTCTGCTTGCGCTTTTATCCTCTTGCGAGAGAAGAGTTCTCAGTGTCTATTTAGCCAGCGTACTGGTCCAGTCTTCTTTACTCCTTCGTGTACCTCAAATGAATCAAATCATGCAAAATAGCGTAATGCCATACCGGCACTTCTCCCACTGATGTAATGGAAACATTTCTATTATATTCAGTGTTTCCATACCGCCACTTCTGAATGTCCATGCCACCACTTCTAAATTTTCACTTCGACCACTAATTTGTAATGTTTGGTATAGTAGGAGTCTAGAAATAACACGTTATATATAGCACACGCAAAGTATATTTGGGCACTGAAGATGGTCCATGTATGCCCTATGTGAGGTTTATTTGGCCACTCGAGGTGGTCCTCTAGTCCGCCCATGTACTCATACATGCCCCTAGTCCTACTATGTTCCACCTAGTCCTACTATGTTCCCCAATATACACCAGTCCTTCTGGAGATGATGTACACTATATAAAGTACATGTGGGGTATATTAGGCATCTGGAAATGGCACATTACATATTATATTCCATCCCCAGACTCCAGAATACCCCACATTTATATTGTGTACATTGAACTCAAAAGAGTTAAAAAAAAATCAGTCTTAATCAATTACAAACCGGCAGTTCCAGGCCCGGGTAGAGAATCCCCCCCACTAGATGGTCCTGGCTGTGGGCACATGAAGAAATGCCTATGTTGCTATGTTGGTTGTAGTCCTATTTGGCATTGTTCTGGGTGTATTAATCTCTCCAAAACAGTATTTAGTCCTGTTATGATTCAGGGAGGAGGGCATCTTTGCCAAACGTGGTAATCACTATAATCATGGCCTTAGACATAGATGTACCATAAAATGTGAGGTAGTTTTATAAACCATCCCTGGAGTCGATAACAACGAGGGAATTCTTTGTTTACAGTCATGGTGGGTAGCTGGAGTCATAAATGTTTAATGTCTAAAAAGAAGATATTTTTAATAAAGTAGAAAGCACCATCCCCAACACTTGTGGTTTGAGATAAAAAGGCAAGTTAAGGGGGACAACATGATGTGTATGCACTCACCACTACCACTACTCTGTTATTAATGCCTGGAAAATCCCATTTCTTGTTTTTTATTCTTGGCTCTTGCCAAGCTATTAGTTAAGGCTAATAACGTGGCGCTGATTCAGTTGCTTTATGGTGTCATTGGAATGTGAAGCTGCTCAGCATGACAGAGGGAGGCAGATTTTATTGATTTTGGCATTATTTATTGCAGAAATCTAACTGAAGTTATTTTGTCTTGTTGCCAGTATCACACATACATGCATATTTACACAAATAAGAATAATAAAGGACAGAGAAACATTTTACATTAGATGCTGTGTAACCATCTGGCCAGAATTATCTGTCATATTTTATTATTTTTATAATAGTTGCCAGCTGGCAGTTACTGTTTACAAAACAATTTACGAAACACAGTAAATTTAAAAAATGCCACATACTGCAGGGTACAATCTACCGGGTGAACAAGGAATGTATCTGTCACAATTAGTGTAACTATTGTATTTTTTATTCAAACATTTAAGCCTTGCCTCATTTATGTGTCACAATCCGTACATTGCACATTTTGTTACCTTTCACTTCCCAGGAATTCCCTAGGGGCGTGGGCCATAGCTGCACATCCGCCTGGAAAAAGGTCCATCTGTCTGCTTGCGCATTTGACTACAGGAGCGCAGGGAATTTATCTCATTTAAATATGGAGTCTAACTGGGGATGGGCCACAACCTGCTCCTTACGCTTACACCATCTCAGAGATGTATAAAAGAATAAATAAATTATTCGGTTTATTTAGAATAAACTATTTGGTTTTATAATGTGTTTTGTGTTTTTATTTTAATATTTTATTTATTTATTTCACTATGTAATCATTGATCAAAAGCCGCACAATGACATGCTGACAGAATCGACTATCCGGAGGTGAGTGTTTTTAGCTGAAATATACACCTCAGGATTGACCAGAGTCTGCAGTCGTCAGAAACTAAGGATCAGGTCCCTGGTGTTCAGTCTCTTGCAAGCATATGCTTGCTGGATTCTCTCCCACCTGCCTACTTACACCCCTCACTTTCAGCTCTTCCTTGTCAGAGCTATATTATCCTGCTGCATGTTCAGGAGCTCCCTGCCTCTAGCCTGCACTGCATCTGCTGTACTCTTTCTCCACGCCAGGGAATCCGTTTAAAGGGCCGTGACTTCCCATTTGGTAGACTCAAGTTAATCCCCACCATCAGGGTCTCTGGTGAACATCTGCCTTGTAGTTAGACCCTGCGCCTCTCTTCTCATTTGGTCCATCTTGGGACTGGCATAGAGCTTTGGATGCAACATTTTAAAAGGTGGACGTCCATGTTATGCGAAAATCAATCAGGAAAATTTCTTGTTGTAACAGTCGTGTCCTTTAAGAGTTCATTTGTTTCTTCAGGCTATTCAAGCTCTCAGTTTCATTTTACATACTGGAGAATGTGAGCTATAATCTGATTGGTTGCTATGGGCAACATCCCCACTTTTCAATTCGGGACTCTCTGCAGTACTGTCCAAGCGCAGAATTCCTGTCCCAGATGTTGCTTAGTGATTGATTTGGATGCCAGAACCTAAGGGTATGTAGAAAACATTGGCAGCATAATTAAATATAACAAATCATCTTTCCATCAACGGAGACAGACGGTGGACCTAAGAAAATTTAAGGTAAAGAAAAAAGGGGGGAAAGATAAAGGAGCTGATCCAATCCATAAGGCGCAAAGTTTTTACAAACAGCGTAAGGGAGAAAACCCGCGTCTATTTATCTCGTGACTCATAGAGCCGTGTATAAAAAGACATGGTTAAGTAGTACCATATTAGACGCGCAACCAGCTTTTTTTGCATCTAAAGCCTGAATTGAATCGGCCCCAAAGAAGGAACATTGTGGACTTAGTGAAAAATTGTAACACTGGCCAATAATGTGAATGAGCCCCTGACTGCACTGTGCATCCACAATGTTAGTTGTATCATATAATAAACAAACCACATCAATTATTAAGTGAGTATGTGAGCCCATTGTTTGTGTTTTGACATAGGGGATTATACAGTTTCTACCTAGCTTTATTATCTTCTTTACATTTACATATATATATGTTACAGTTAATGTGCAGAATCAGTTAATGTGCACATTACCTAGTTAATGTGCACATTAACTGATTTGATCAGGTAATGTGCATAAGGAAGCATTTTCTGTACATTACCTAGGTAATGTACACATTAACAGCGGCGATGCAATTACCTAGGTAAAGTGAGGAAAAACAGCAAGAGCATGCATTACAAATCATTTGCATGATTGTGCTGTCTGACATTTGGGACCTATATGGTAAGACCTTGCCAGTTAATAAACCAAATCTCGGCAAATGACACCCCTATAGAATGCTCCACTATTTTCTCCCGCCACTCCCGTATAAGTGTAGCGCAGTTAACGCGTTTAACGCAGTGCCCTCCTCCCGCCGCTCCCATGTAAGTGTAGCGCAGTCAACTTATACCTCTTTTCCACCAAAAATCCAGGTTCGGTCCCTGGGTTTTTTTTACCCAGCTAAAAAAAATTTATAAAATAAAACCCCTTTTCCACTGCAGTGTGAACCTGGGATTTCTTTTTCCAGGGTTGACACCAATTCCACTGAATGCAGTAGAGTATTGTAACCTACTATGTTTTAAAGGGAAACCCCTTTTTCCGCTGCAGCGAACCGGGTAAATTCCCAGTAAAAACCCTGCAATGATCCTGGAAAAAAAAAACCCTGTGTCTATGTGCATAAACCCAGGTGTTTTTTTTATCAGTGGAAAAGGGGTATAAAGGTATCCTGCTCCTGCATAAGTGAAGTGAAGAGCAGTTAACCTACAGTATCCTGCTCCCGTATAAGTGAAGCACAGTTAACCTACAGTGTCCCGCAGGTAATCGAAAGCGTCCGGTAGTTTTTTTGTTTTGTTTTTTTTCCTCTTTCTATGTTTTTTTCACACTTTAACTAGGGCCTGGCAGGTAATGTGCACATTACCTAGTTAATGTGAGAAACGCAAGCGAGATGAAAGCAATATCCTCACTTTCCTCCAACTGCTGGTCCCAGTTAATGTGCACATTAACTAGGTAATGTGCACATTAACTGGTTTCTGCACATTAACTGTAACATATATACATATACATACAAAAATATGTATTTTACAATCTCGGAAGGAGCTGGACACAGATCTGGTGCGCAGCGAAGGCATCTCGCAATGGTGAGTACATTTTTATTTCATTTATTTCTTTTTATTACAGGTCACCCAGTCTTCCCTATGGCCATCATGAGAACGGCATTGTTTCGTGGATGGCCCGCAGACAGGGTGATTTTCCCTAGGGCTTAGCCCTAATACAAACCTATACAAAACTGCAGTGGACAAACTTGCCATCAATGTAACAAGATGATTATGGTGAATCTGCAATTAGCTGGCTGTTAGCAATACCCACTGAAATTCAGTTTTACATGCCCTAGAAATGGGGCCATGTTTATTTTTTTTTAATAGCCTGCTTTACTGTTAGGAGCAGGTATAGTGTATGAAATCTGGCCTTCCCTCTCGTCATTGGTTTTATTTGTTCCAGAATACATAACTGTAAACCTTTACCATTATTATCATTATTACATTCAGCAAAATGCTGTGTGGAATGCAGTGATTCATCTGGTTTTTATGATAATTTTTCTGAATTAAGTAATATTAAGGTATGCAGAAAATCCCAGGGAGGTCTGTGTCATCATGTTGCTAAGTGCAACTCTATTCTGTGTCTCTGCCTTTTAAAAGTTTTGCAAAAGAAATGTGATAACCTTGCACAGATAAATGAATGGTACACCTGACTAACCTATTTCTTACATATCCATTAAGCTCTGAACAAAAGAACACTGTCAAGATCTTGTTTGATGTACTGGATACCTTTTATCCATAAACAATAAGACTGTGTAACTCAAAACCAGTGAGCATCTTAGTCTTAAAGCAAGACACTGATGTGTACAAGATATAGTCCAGTTCTACTTTTATTCAGAGGACATTTTCTGAAATAAGAAACAGTTTGCAGGACAAGGCAGAACACAGAAAAGTCAATAGAAGGCTGTGTATACTCCCATTTCCCGTCTACTAACAAAATCGTTTTTTGGCCGGGGAAATCGCGTGGCATGAACACATTGCCCAAACATTGGGCACGTGTATTTATAATGTTATGAAATCTTAAATTTTTAATAGCTTTACCTGTTCTCTTGTTGTGATTGTGCTGTGTACATATACTTCATACACCAAAGGGGTGCAGATTTGCCTTTGACCCCTCAAGCCTCTCATTGGCTGAAAGAAGCTTTGAGTGGAAAACTGACAGTTGGAGAACCGGGCGCGACAGCATTATCTGGAGCTGGATAATTTCATCATAAGCAGGAACATATTTCCAGACACAGTACCAGATCCAGATTTAAGAGTAGTGATATCAAAACACTTTTCATCCTAAAGATCCAGACTTCCACCCTGAAAGTCTTTCTAGTGGCGGGACGGCATGCATAAAGCATTTCTGTATGGTGGAAAGGTAAGCAAGTCATATATGCACAATTCTCACCATTTTCAGTGGGGTCTGTGTATAAAAGTCTTGGTGATTTCCTGGTGGCAGAAATCACTTGTGTGAAAGGTTGTACATACATTGCACATACATTTCAACTTTACTGGTATCATTTATTGCAGTCATAGAGAACAGCATATTTGATAGGAATCAGCTATACCTATGTTTGTAAAGCATGCATAGAGGTTTCCCAACCAAATGTTGTCTATGCATGATTTAGTGAATGCATGGTCTTCTAGTATTTCTAAAGAAAGATATCGTGTTCCAACCATGGTGTTGCAGGCTTTATTTACACTGTATTTACAACACAAAATACCAAGCACTACAAAAGTCCTCCATCAACAATACATGCTAAGCCACAGCAGTAACTTAAAACCATACAGCATTGCTTGCTCTATTTTATAGAATTTGTAAGAAGACTCATACTCTGGTGTTCCGTGGGATTTTATTGTGGATGAATTCACAAAAGACTTTTATAGCAAACTGACAAAAATATTTGAAATATATTAAAATCATTCCTTGTCTTGATTATAAAGGAAAACACATATTGAATACTGAAGTGGCTTTTATTTCATGTGCATCACAGTTTGAAGCAGGGCTTGAAGTGGATGTGTATGCCTTACTGTCGCTTGAAAAACTATAAAACTCCATTCACCTCTGTTTCCATAACACCACTTCTAAATTTCCACTTCGACCACTGGTTTTAAGTGCATCTAAATCAATTGGAATATCTGCCATTAATTGTGGTGTGAAGTTCGCACAGAAGATGTGTCTTTTAATGGCTAGCACTGAGACATTTCATCTCTACCTAGTTTATTTCCATACTGATCTGCTGTGGATATCTATGCTGGCATGGCATTCAAAAGAACAAATGGGTTCCAACCAAAGTAGAAAGAATGGTGGGAGGCCCCAGTGCACAACTGACCTACATGCCTCATAAGTTCAACTGGCAGCTTCATTAAATGGTACAGGCAAAACATGAGTGTTGTCGTCTACAGCAGGGGTGTCAAACTCAAATTCATCGGGGGCCGCATCAGCAGTTTGGTCCCCATCAAAGGGCCGGTTGTATCTGTACGTCTATGTGTCCA